>VWZO01011418.1:0-11659 GCA_013396975.1 Bucco capensis | reverse complement strand
GGGGGGGGGGGGGGAGGGGAAGGATTTACAAAGGGATACAATTGTCCCTGGAGACACAACATCTCATTTTCAATTCAGTTGGCAAGAATACTAATTGCATTATCACATATTCAGCAGCATTCAGCAAAGTTATTTATTCAGTCATCCTTAAGACCTAGGATGTCTAGCAGGTCACTGCCAATAAGCACTACCTTGAGAATCTCAGACAATGATATACAAAGAAAATTAGATGTAGAGCTGCTTGGAAAAAAGCGTCTCTCACAAAGAAGCCAAACCTCTGAGATTTGCCTCTTTGCTAGCTTCACAACTGAGTGAAAAATTTACTTGTGTCCATGAACAAAACAAAACAAAAACCCCATAGCTTTCACGAGCATAAAAGGGAAAGGAGGAAAGCAAGGAAGCAAAAATATACAGGCTGATCTCCAAATCATAAAGCATGAGATTATAAAGGATACAGAGGAGCCAGGAGTCAACATGCCAAACAAGAAGTGCAAACCGCAATCTGATCCTCTACCGTATGTGTGTTGTGTTCAGCTTTACTGATTCTGAAGCAAGCCAATGAAATATGAAATTCCAGAATACTTTTCAATATAATTTTTTTATGTTTTGGGGTTTGGTTTGTTTCTTGTTTGGTTTTGTTTGTTTGTTTTCATTTGGCATTAAATTAAAACCTACATAGTTCACAGCACTGGAGACTTTTCAATATAACACAAGGAGAAAAGACAGGCAAAACTAGGACATGTAGTGAAATTTATGCTTTATTATATAGAATAGGAGCTTCAACAATGTGTTTTTTTAACAAGATAGGAACAAATTAAGACTCAAAGAGTGAATTTAAACAGCAGTCATGCAGTGGTACAAAATACCTGAGCTCAAGTCAGAAAAAATGATTTGAGTCTGAGTAACACAGCAGACTACAGCTGAGATCTCTCTCAGTTCTTATTTGCTCAGTTTCTCAACATCACCTTATAAAACAGAAAAGGCTGAGGAAGAGTGAAATCAGAATGGAACAGACTGGAAAAAATTGATTTTCTGTGGGAAAGAGAAGCTGTAGCATGTCAAAAAGGTGAGAAGAAAACCAAAGCTACAGCTTAAACAAGAACAGGCTTGGATGAGGAAGGTGAAAATTAGGGACTAAATCTGAGATCTAAATCCAATCCAAAGAGAAACGAGATATGGAACAAAGCAAAGAGGAGAGGAAAACACAAGTTCAAGGGAAAAGATTTTGGATTTGAAGTCTAGTTCACTTGGTTTGAGTGGGCAGGGAGACTAGGACAGGGAATCTGTGTATTAGAGAAAATATGGTCAGGTATTACTAAGAAATTATACATGATAGTTGTGTATCTGCAGCATGGACAGAAAATTTATGGTATGAGAGAAAATTAGCTTATATCAGGAATATGAAAAGGGAATTGGATCCACATGGGCAAAAAGACTGGGGATAGGCATTTTGTGGGAAAACTATAATATGCTGAATCCATGAACAAGGACTAGGTCATAGTGAGAGAGGAGATAGGCTGAGACTGCACATCGTCCACTTGATGTCAGCAAAGAGCTGGAAGACCCACTGACCACTAGTCTGGATCATAGAATCATAGAATTTGGGCTGGAAGGGACCTTTAAAGGTCATCTAGTCCACCAACCCTGCAACGAACATGGACATCTTCAACTAGATCATGTTGCTCAGAGCAACCAACCTGACCTGGAATGTTTCCAAGGATGAGGCATCTACCACCTGTCTGGGCAACATGTGACAGTGATTCACACCCTCATTGTAAAAAATTTCTCCCTTATATCGAGTCTGAATCTACCCTCTTTCTGTTTAAAACCACAATCCCTTGTCTTATTGCAACAACCCTGCTAAAATATTTGTGGCCATCTTTCGTATAAGCCCTCTTTAAGTAGTGAGATATCACAACAAGATCTTGTTGAAGCCTTCTCTTGTCCAGGCTGAGCAATGCCAACTCTCTCAGTCTTTATAAGAGAGGTGCTCCAGCCTGATAATTTTTGTGGCCTTCCTCTGTACCCTGTCTAACAGGTCCATGTTTTAGATGAAGAGTAAAAACCTGTCATTGCCGTTAACCTCTCACTGTCTCAAGAGGTAGAGGTCAATTTGGAGGAGGTCACAGGACTGATGATGTCAATAACTGCAATAACAGGGTGCTCTGTGACAACATTTCTACATTCCCACCTCATTTTCAGATGAAAACTCAAGTTGTTGCACTCTGACACTTTCAAATGTTAACATTACAAGAAAACATTGTGATGGCTTGAGGTTGTAGTACAGAGAGTTCAAAGTCCATTGACATAGCATTTTCTGTGTAAGTATACAGGGGATACAGCTCTTTTACTATCAGTTTTAATTTAGCCTTGTATTAGATTTCAGGAAGTAGATCTTCGGCTGATGTTAGCAATAACTGTTCTATTCATTCATTTTATAGGCACAGTCTGAAAATCACTTGGGGTCTTCTGTGGCCCCTGGTGTGATAACTGTGCCGACAGCAGAGGGAGCATTAAACTCATTGCCCATGGTAAAGTGTGAGGAGTGATACCCATGTTCCTATAATCTTTGTATGGGTAGGATGAGCTCATTAGCCTTCTGGCAGTCATCCTAGGAGAAGGACAACTTTGATTCCAAACCCGGGCAGATGGAGCTTGTTTAGCCCTGTAAGGCCTTCCATCTAAGAGAAGAACACTCTAATAAAACCTCTGTCCTAAGGACTTCGCTGCCAGTGTCCAAGCTTGCTAGGCAAGATGAACCTTAGGACTAAAGGGTGGCTCCAGCTCTGCGCATGCTGTGTCTCACCTAAAAAAATCCATTGCGCAGGCTCGAGGGTGCTATCCGCTATCCTCTTTTTATCAGCGCTCTTGTAAAAGGTGCTGATGAGGAGCATGGATGGAGCCCTCCCTGGATGTTCGTTTGTGAAGCCTAGCCATACATACTATTCATTTTAATAGTTCTTCATAATTCATTGCATGAAACTGAAGGGCAATGCATTGGAGCAGACCTGATTTTTTTTCTTGTTTCTTTTCCAATATCCTCTGCAACATTGGCAGATACCTCTGTAGTGTTCAGGCAATCTTATGTACT
Source organism: Bucco capensis (assembly GCA_013396975.1). Taxonomy (NCBI): domain Eukaryota; kingdom Metazoa; phylum Chordata; class Aves; order Piciformes; family Bucconidae; genus Bucco; species Bucco capensis. The sequence continues at coordinate 8,568 of VWZO01011418.1, read as the reverse complement.
TCTGCTGACTCAGACACACATAGTAAAACATAAGTGCTAAAGGAAATATTTTTTAACAAGTAGTTCTTCTGACAGACTCAATGGGAGTGTTTCTAATCAGAGTTAGAACCCAGTCTTACTTCAGAAAATATAAGAAACTCAAGACAAACTTTCCCACTAACCTTCATACTATAAAAGTATAGTTTTGAACCATAATAGTAATACATTTTAATGTCATAAAGGACCACAATGTAAGGTGACAGTGTAAAACAGACCATAGTGTTTACAAAGGGATTTCTAATTAGCATTCAAAACTAGATTTTGAGCTATTAAATATTTTCAGAAAATTGTAAAATTTTGGTATTGACTTAAAATGACTCCAAGGGATACCACATTTTTACTAGGGAATTTATTAAATTATTAAGTTATTAATGTATATATTCTTATTGTTTTCTCTTCACTTGTTTTGCCCTTTTCTCTTTTTAGATTATAAAGCTGTTTACTGTTAGATAAACTCTTTTCCAGCCTCTTTTCCCTATTTCCAAAGAAAAAAAATCATAACAAGGTAGGTTTTACAGGCTTTGACTAGTATTTTGGCAATTTTTTTTTTCTTTTAAACCTGAATTTGGCTCTATAACAATGAACATAGTGGTCGGGTTGACAGACTTGTACCTCCTGTTATTTATTGCTCCATCAATCTTTGCAATGTTGCAAGTTACAAATGTGGAGGGGTTTTATATTCTTGGTAGTTTTTTGATATTTTTTCAGTGATGGAAACATTTCTGAGGCTCAGAAACTTCAAACACTAGGAGTCTGGATCTGGATATTAATTCAATTCAATAGAAATATAGAGTATCTCTGCAACAATCCAAACCACTGGACAGAATGTAAACACATTTTCTAGTGTTTGAGCATTAGGTTCAAACCATAACACCACCTCTATCCTTTAATGCCCATATTATTTTTTCATTATGTCCCATTTTTCCAAGTTATTTGTTATGCAACTGGGGAATGAAAAAAGACAGAGCAGCAAATCTGACAGTGGTTAGCTATTCTCACTGCTAGAGACCATAACCAACTGCAGTAGATCATTGCATTTCACAAGTCATACTTTTCTAAATGGTGTAAACTATTAGCTGAAACTATGGTATAGAGCCTAAGCAGAAGCATGAAAGCTTCATTAATCAGAAATGGTCAAAACACTCTTCTCTACAGTGCAGGTTTGGTGCTGATGTTGCAGGCATGCTAAATTTATGCCTGCCATCACACAATGTTTCTGAAATTGCATCACAGACACCTACTGGAGAGCCATGACCTTCAAAATTGAAATTCACCTTCATGATCTCTAACAACAGCCCAGCACAGGATTTGAAACAGAAGAAGTCTCATTTCCAGGCTGTCATTTCAGCCTTTATATAGGTGGGCATCTCTCTGCCGGTCTCACACTGGTTTTAATACAGCTGTTTGGCATTAAGTGAGTCCACTAGAGGTGACATTGTCAAGAAAGTATTATGGAATCTTAATACATTCTCATCTCCTTCTGATTATACAGCTAACTGAAGGTCTTCTGACATTGCTTTCAAAAACAGATCAATGCTAGTATGAATAACATGGCCTGATCTGCACTATCCAGTTGTGCACTTAGAGCAGGATGCTGTTCCATGTGGAGCAGATACTACATGGCCAGTGAAGGTTGTAGAGTTCACTAATCAGTGTCTCCAGGAGGGAATGCAGAATGCCTTTTCCTCATCTGTAACCCTTATAATGTTTCATCCACACAGTCCCGCTGCAAAATTTTCTACTACTTCAATGGTAGATCCTAATCTGATTTACTTTTCCCCTCATTTCTTTTTCATTTTCCCTGCTTTCCTAAAGCAGACTTTACAGCCTGTTCCCACAACAACAGTACAGCATCCTGATTTCATTGTTCAGCCCTGATTCCAGTTTTCTGTCTCTGTTCTTTAATAAAATCTCTCAACACTGCTCTTTTGTAACCTATTAAAAAAAGGGATAAGGATCCTTCATAATCAAAGTAGTTTTTACACTTTTCCCAACTGTAGAGACAGCATATCCAATGTATAACTGTAGAATGAGATCTTATACTAATTTTCTATCTGTATCTGTGCAATAAAAAGACTATTACAGAAAAGATACATATTTCAGCTTTACTTCATATATAAACATCTTATCTATTCCCATGCTTCAGTCATATACCTTTTGCACATAAACAGCAAACACGAGCTATAGAGCTGTTCTCGGATTCTCAATTCTTGGTTGTTTTTTTCTTTTTACATGAAATTCTAGTTTAATTTAGTTTAGTTTGGGTTTTTTTTGGTTTAGAGGGTTTTTTTAAATTTTATTATATTTTATTTTTTTAGGAGTGTGGTAAATCTGATGTAGACTATACAACCTTCTCCATTCTCAAATGTTACATAAAACTTGAGTTAAGAATATTCCCAAAGAGTATAAAATTAAAAGAGCAGAAGCTTTTTGGGAAAAGAGAAAATCAACCAAAACAAATCCTTTTGGTTTTAAAAGCTGTAAATTAAAAAAAAAAATATCTATTAACATAGGTCAGTAAACTTTATAGCTCTTATATAAAACTGTGACTACGGAGCACACCTTAGGAAGAAGCCCAAAACACACATGCTTTCAATACTGTCTGCCTCAAACACACACACAAAGGAACATTTGCGTATACAAAGCTTGTCCTTTCTAACTCAGGCCTTTTGAAATTACTCAGTTCACAGCTAGAGAACATTTCCATACAGACCACACTTGATTAATGGGGCCAGCTCATATTAGTCACAGTTCTTTCAAGAAAAACTTTGATACAGGCCATCTGTTGGAGTCTAGTTAAAGCCTATACACAAATGCAGGCTGGAGCATTAAGCAAAGTATCCAGAGAGAAACAGTGAACACAAAAATAGGCTGTGTTCTGACTTGGTTCCTTTAATCTGCTAAAAAGTGATTTGGCATCCATATAAGCAAAATCAAGGTGACTTGTCCTCCATGACTTTTTAAATAAACCTGAAATTCAGATCTTGGACCACTCTTCCACATAGTCAATAAAATAAACCCTTAATCACTTTTTTTTTTTTTAAGTAGAGTATTAAAGGCATGTAGTCCCTGTTAAAAGAGCCTGGAAATCTACAGCTTTATGCCTTTAATTTTGTTCCAAGCCAATAAAAGCAAGAAGTAACTGTGAACAGCTACATGCTACACAGAAGCAACCTTCCTGTGAAATACCTCCCTTATAACCCATTTGGGAAGACAGGCCTCTCCCTTATTATGCTGAGGAAGTTGCTTTCTTTGGGTGAGTCCTTCTTTATTTTCCTTTTTTCAGTATTAAGTCCAGTTTTGCCATCTCTGTGTCAGTTATCCGTTGCTTGCCACAAGGTGTTTGTAGCTCACCGTGATGTAGCTGTGGTGAAACATTTTATTTTCTCTCTTTGTCTCCTTTACAGACAGAGAAAAGGGCAGGCACTGTTCATACAGGTCAGGATCCGGATAGCAGTTTCCAGGTTGTTGTGAACCTTATGTCAATTTGATTGCCATCTTGTATAGAAAAGCCTGCCCATCTTCCTTTGTTATGGACTTTTAGAAAAGGTATGCCATGTGTGACAGCTTGGAGAGGGTGGGAGGGGAAGTGACAGGAGAACATTTTATTTGGACCAGGTTCTATGATTTTCTGTGGTGGATCTTCTATAAGACATACTTGTAGCACTCTGTCCACAGAGTCAACAGTACATATGTAAATGTACAGGATGAAGATCAATGAGCCAGACACAGTTGAGTTTTCAGCCCTTGATATATAACAGATGGAATGTTACCAGTGACCCTAAAAGGCACCCTTACAGCTGCAAAACTTGGTCAGAAAATTTGTCTTTGACAGTACTTGTGTACAAAGTATAAATGCAGAGAGTAAATACATATTGCATGTTTCTCTTTCAGACCCCAGAGGTTCTGCAAGCAGCTTATGATTTCTCAGGTGGAATCACCCTGAATATTGCTATCAAAACATCTGCCATAGTCAGATCATCACTGAATGATGAGAGTGTTCAGTTTGAAACACTAGATAAATAGTTTGGTTGTGAATGTACATAAAGGCCATAGAGGCATGCATCTGTTCTGTCTTAACATGATTAACTCTTAAAATCAGGCTCAAAATCTTCCTGTGAACTTTTCTCAATCACTGAAAATTCTGATAAGTACAATATTTTGGACAACAAATGTGAAAATAGTATCAATGCACTGTTCAGATTTTTAAAGTAAATTGCAATGATTCCTCCCATATGGGACTGTTTCTGTATCAAAACATCATAGTTTGCTGTGGAAATGCTTTTTTTCTCCTCCTGCCTTCCAGCTGTGGTGAAATGAACTAGCTGCCTGGTAGTCATTCTTGACATTTTTTGTTCAAATAAAACCCAACACTTTAAATATCTTTTAGGATATATTTGTTAGGTGGGACAGATGGTAGAACAAAAGGGAAAACTGGTTGGAGAGAAACAGTGTCTTAGAAGTGGGGTAACGAATTATGCATTAGCATGAGGTTTCCCCATGTTTTAAAACTATCTCACAGAAAATGTATAGCAATAATCAAATCTGAAGGGAGAGGAAAAAACCAACAGTTTTTGCTTGGGTAGCCAGAAGGATTTAAAGAATCAACAAGATCTGTAAAGGCAGCAAAACATTTAGCCAAATGGAGGGCATACCTTGTCAGCTGTAAAAATAACCTATGTTTTTCAGTTATTTCTTCCACTAATAAGTTAAATATTTTTATGTGTATATATACATATATATATATGCTTTGCATCTTAGCTGAAGTAAGCATCATGTATCACTTTTTTTTTTCTTTTCTCAGATATCTACTGTTACACCCCTCTTTTCAAGGAGGGTCACAAGGAACAAACCTATTTAACTTGACACAATTGGTTAGTGTGAGATAAGTAAGTACCTCCTCTCCAACACTCCTACCAACACTGGAAATGCAATGTGCTATGACTGATTCATAGAGGAATGTCTATTTAAATAGGCTACACCACTGCACCATCTCAGACACAAAATTAATATTTTAACATCTCTGTTTCAAAAGCATGTAAATAAATACCTTCTAACCAAGAATGCAGATTGGTCAGTACAGACACCTGTTTCTATCCTATGCCAGAAAGAGAATATTAAATACAATCCCTGCTGCTGAAATGAACTGTAGTCCACTGTGCTCATCATATGTCCCCAGACAAGGAGTAGCTATAGTTTTGATTTTCTCCTTCCCTGCCCTATACCCTGTTAAATTTTGTATGCACATACACAGTCATTTATCAATCCTAATCCCCATCTTTGTGAATTTCCTGAACTCGTCTGGCAGCTGCTTTCCCAAGACTAAGCATACAATGCATTTGGACAGGAATGGGCTGGTTCAGAGAGTTCAGGTATTTTCATAAATTCCCTATAAATCTGTAAATCATATTTCTTGATAGCAGTCAGAGTCACAGTATGCTTTGCCTTATTAAGATTTCCCATGTGGCAAGACAAACTTTGATGCTCTACAGTAGAAATGCACAGGTGATGCGCACCTGCTTGGTGCTATTATTTGGTCACTTCATTTGTCTGAAGGGCTTTGGGCAGAAGCAAAGAGGATGGCACCATATTTCAGTCACCAGCATAAGAGCATCAATGCTCCCCAACACTCTTCAGCCTTAGACTCATCCTTTATGGCACATGCAGTCAGTGAAGCTTAGAATCTTACCTTCAGGTTCTCAATCATTTGTTGCATTGTTTGGTCCTGATAATTAGACAGAAATGTATGTAATTATGCATCAAGACAAGATCTCCCAAATGAATTCCAGCTGGTTTGGGGCATCTGCTCTCTTCTTAAATACTTGCATTTGATTATATCACTTGTATCCTATAATACAGGTGCTTGGTGAATTCATGTCTACTCTCTCTGTTATAACATGGGCCAGGCATTCTATTGATGAGATCCTAGGTAAAACATTTTTTCCTTACAAGCATATAGAAATATTGAATATTTATTTAATTATTTATAATGAAATATGAATGTATAGGACCTTTCTGGTTACGAACGCAGTTAAAATATCTTAATTTTATTCCAGTTAAAGCTTTTTACAAAACTCCACTGGACTTAAGTTGCATAGAATCTAGCTTTAATATATAAACTTAGACAAGGATAATATTGTAAGATCTACACAGTCAGCCTTTTATATTACTGTATTGGATTTACTTGTCAAGGTTTTGGTAGCTGGGTGGCCTTTATGAGAATATACAAAGGGCTTCCTCTGTTCCAGCTGGTTCCAGCTGGCTCCAAAATGGACCCACCACTGGCCAATGTTAAGCCAATCAGTGATGCTGGTGTAGCCTCTGCCATACCACAGTTAAAAAAGTTTAAAAAATGCTGTGTAGCAGCTGTGAGAGAAAGGAGCAAGAAAAATGTGAGACACAACCCCACAGACACCAAGGTCACTGAGGAAGGAAGGGCAGGAGGAACAAAAAGCACCTGAGCAAAGATTCCCCTGCAGCCCACGGAGAAGACCATGGTGAGGCAGGTTGTCCCCTCTGCATCCTATAGATGACTCTGTGCCGCAGCAGGTGGATGTACCTGAAGGAAACTACAGCCCATCAAGACACAGACTAGAGTCAGCTCCTGGCAGGAACTGCAGCCCTTGGAGAGGAGGCCATGCAGGAGCAGATTTTCTGGCAGTGACATGTAAGAGATCCACACTAAAGCTTTTCAGGAGCAGTCTTTTCCTGAAGGATTGTAGCCCATGAAAGTGACCCATGCTGGAGCAGAGGAAATGTGTGAGGAGGAAAGAGTGGTAACAATGTGGTGTCATGAACTGACTGTAAACCTCATCCCCCATCCTGCCTGCAGTACTCAGGGTGGGGAGGAGGTAGAGTCAGGCACAAAGAAGTTAATGGCCTTGCAGATTTTAGCCAAATAAGAAAAGATCATTTTCTTAATGCAGATAAGAGATAATTCAGGTAAATCTCATGAGATCAGATCTAATCTGAATACCACAGTCCAATATTGCACAAAAATGTGGAGGGAAGCCAAAACTCATTTCTGATTTACTACTTCTTTTTTCACACTCATAGGACCAGGTAGGCTAAAAAGAAAGGCTATCATAGCCATTCTGAAACAAAAGTAATAGAAAAATCACATGAGAAATTTTGACTACATAAAAATTTCCACCTATGCTAAACTTGTCTGAGGAAGAATCTGAATGTCTGTGCTAATATAAGAATACACTGAACATCAGATTTGTTTCATAGACAACTATAAATGCTTTTTGGAAAAAGCAGCGTTTTAAAGAAACTTATTAACTGGAATATCTACTTTTTTGGCTTCTGAATATATGTCCTTGTTTTAGGCAGCAAGCATCTTCTGCTGATAAAAGGAAACCAGAAGCCAAGCCGAGTAAAAAGAGGTCTATAGACTGCACACATTCATTTTTACAAACAAGTGGAGATGCATCTTAAAAGGTATCCAGAGCTTTAAATGTGACACCAATCACTGCAACATAAATTCATGTCTTACATGCCAAGAGAATGTAATCCTCCATCTAAGGAGAGTGACTTTATTCATTTATTAATTTCATGGTTCTAAATAACTAAAATCCTTGAATGGCTGTGTCATTTAATCATCTCATCTTTCTCTCTGCTCTTGCTATTTCAACAGTGTCTTCCCAGTGTTAGAAAAAAGGTCAGTAAGCTTGCAAAATTCCTGAAATTCCCGAATTCCTTCTTCTTTTTCTTTAACTTTGAAACAATACCTTTTAAACAATAACATCAAAAGGAATAATCAAATCAAATTATCTTTTGTGGCTCCCTTCGAGATTTTCTGTTAGACTATGGCATTCAAAACCCACGTTTCTATTCAGAAATAATGGCCTTGACCATGGTAACCTCTTTCATCCAATGACAGTACTAGTGCTTGTCACCGCTGTGTACTCACAATGACTTGGTTTGGTTTTTGTGGCTGTTTAGCACAGTAATAATTTTTAGCATGTTTTATTGAACCCATAACCCCAAATATCTTATCTAGCTCAGAATATTTTAAGTGCCTTTTTTAAATCATGTCTCCCAGACAGCTGTCTCTTCACAGTAAGTAATGTAAATCAGAAATTGATAAGCTTTGCATTCCTTTAAAATAGCCAGAAAGCTAACTAGCTAAAAATTCTTGCAGTAAAAGTGTTTTAGCAGCAGGAGCAGGCAGTGAAAGAATTTTATGAGAATGCATCATTCACCATTGATCTCTGTTTGAGACTACTACACTGGAGAGACTGCTAGTTACTTGCATAATTTAGATTAATCTCAGAAACAGGGAAATACAAAGGAGAAGAAAAACCGTCCTTCCATATGCGTTCATAATAAACATGTTGTAGGGAAACTTAAGGATATTATGTAAAAATCAATCTTGTCTTCCTCATTTCCTTTGGGAAGGAACCACACGCATAATAGCCATTTCCCAGAGAGTGCTTATTAGGTCTTAAATGCCGATGCAGCTATTGAAATTCATGAAAGTTCAAGATATGGTCCTATATAGAATCATAGAATGGTTTGGGTTGG
>VWZO01011417.1:697499-716685 GCA_013396975.1 Bucco capensis | reverse complement strand
CAGATCAGTTCCTAACTTGTACTGATACAGTTGGGCTACAGCAGATGCCAAAGCCACCCACCACCTCCACAGCCCTGATGTGGAACCTCCATGCACTCTCCTAAGTGAAGGAGAAGCTGCTCTTGAGGGAATCTCTTGGTGGCATCAGACAACATTCCCAACTCCAGCTAATAATAACTGGACTCCCAGCAACTCCTTCCCTTGCTTGCCACAAGCTGCTTCCCCTTGAGCCAGCAGAATGGCTAGAAAAAGGAACTTCTCAGAGCTTTAAATAACCTTCTGGATTCCCCCAACCCCCCACCCAGGACTTCTCCTCCAGCTGGGAGCAGCTTTCCTGTTTGTTTGTTTGTTCCTTTTTCCTTGCCATGATTGCAGAGAGGAAGGAATCTGCCTTCTGCCTCCCTGAAGGCCTTGAAGGAGAAGGGCTTGGGCCAAGGAGCGTGATCACTCAGCTCTGCAAGCTCTGGTGGAGAATGAGAGGTCAGGCTGCTTTGACTGGTGTGGTTTTGCTCTGAGCTTCCACAAGGTCCTGGCTGGTGATAAGCAGATGATGAAATCCACATTTTTGGAAACAGCTCATGGTCTCTACTGGGCCCATGAGGAAGCAAGGGCATGAACATCCAAGGAAAGCATTATTAACCCTCTCTTTTCTCCTAGCTTCATGGAGGTCAAAAACTGGGCTGACACTGGCAGGTGATGGTTGCTTCTCCAGAGACCCTCTGTACCCGGAAGGGTATCACAAGGAGGAAAGATGCTGGTAGTTGATATCACAAGGAGTTTCAGAGGAGCTTTGGGGTGCCTCAAAAATTGACCTCTTTTGGCCAAAAGGCTGTGAGCAGAAAGCAGGCACAACCATGACCAAAGAGGGATGTCCAAAAGCATTGATTGCCTGCTCCCCACTAGGGGTTTTTAATGGCCAGAAGATGCTGTAGGGACTTGGGGTCAATAAGGCCAGTGGAGGTGTGACCTCTACATTACCAAGCTTGTCCTCAGAAACTGTGCTTTTGGGGTTTTTGAACAAAAACCACCCTGGGGCTGCCTCTTACCTGGAGGTGATGGCTTCTTCCCCATCCAGGCTGGTACTGTAGTGGATTCAAGGTGTGCTCCTGAGAAGCAGCTCTATCCTGCCCTTGGCACAGCATGGAGATGGGGAGGCTAAAACCTCCAGCTGGCAAGATGGTTCTGATAAATCACCAGCCAACAATTAGCCAAGGGTTGGGGCTGTTTGCCCTCCCCCAGCCACCTGGGCCATCACCTGCTTGGGAGTGAGCTCCCATCTGTCCCATCCAACCTCCTCCACATCCCCTATTGCTTTCCACCTCCACACCTGAGGTCAGCTGAGGTTTTTCCTTTCCACCACACTCCAAAAATCTTCTTGGGATGGAAATTCCTAGCTCAGTAGTGCTGAACGTGAGTGGTTGAATGTTTAAGGGGAGGGTCAGGCAGCCCCTCATGGCCAGCCCCTGCCTCTCCTGACCCCAGGCTGCTGATGGATGGTCTTGCCTGGAAAAGCTCAGTCCTGAGCTTCCCCAGATGTGAGATTAATGGATTGCACTTGTCCAAACAGAGAGTATTTCTGGTTGATCTGCATTACAGCCTGTCCTGCTGCCTGATGGAGAGCTGGGGGTGTGCCCACCCTCAGGTGACCTTGACCCAGGCTGGTGGGTCTGGCTCCCCAGGGGCTAGGGGGGACACAGCCACTAAGCATCACTGTGTAGTTCAAAGATGAAATGCAGCAGAAAATCCTCTTCCTCAAAATGGGAGACAGAACCAGGGGCATGCAAAGGAAAGGATTCAACCTTCTGCTTCAGCTGGATGGGGAGCACCAGCAGAACAGCTCATATTATGTGATGTTACCATAATCCCCATAGGCTTGGGGAAGAGTGGATGGAATACTGCGTAGGGAAAAATGACCTGGGGGTCCTGGTCAACAGCAGCTGAAGATGTGTGCCCAGGTGGCCAAGAAGGCTTGGATCAGAAAATAATGTGGCAGCAGGCCATGAATCCACCAGAAAGTGCTGCTTTGTCCACGTTTCTGGTTCATGGATCAAAAGTGAGGCCTCAAAATTCCCAGTGAGTTCAGTGGGATATTTGCCTGATTAAAGCTTGAGCCACAGTCCAGGAATTTCTTCCTCTGCTGGGCAGCAGCTTGTAAGCAACCCATTACCCTTAAAGGAGGCTTTTTTATTGGAGAGAATTCAAGTTTATTCCATTAGAAAGGAGTTTAGTCTTCCCTTTCCATAGTGGTGGGAAAGAAAAACTCCTTGGTTCCCCTGAGCCAGGAGAGCAAGCTTTGATCTCACTTGATTTTAACCTTCTCCCTTGAAAAGTTGCTAGAGGACATTGGAAATGATTGTTACAGCTAATGAGGGATCTGGAAAGTGAAATAGGATCATAATTAGGTGAGCACTTTCCTTTTGCCAGGTCAAGAAATGAGGAACATCAGCTGGAATTTCAAAGGGAAGAGCAATTAGGGGCAAAAGAACTTCTGACCCTGGCATTCCAAAGGAGCTCAGCAGTAGGATCAGTGTGCTCCAGGTGGGTGGTATTCTGCCCAAGGTGACACTAGGAAAATGGATAGCAAAATCATCCTTAGAAGAGTTAGCATCTACCAAACATCATCTGAAATTGCTTAGTCTTCAAGAGTTCAAAGGAAAAAAGAAGAAGCTGGAACCACCTATAAAGAGAAGGGGAAAAAAATCTTAGAATCAGAGAAAGCTTTTGGTAGGAAAAGACCTTTCAGATCATTGAGTCCAACCATTAACCTAACACTGCCAAGTCACCACTAAACCATGTCCCTCAGCACCACATCTCCATGGCTTTTCAACCCCTCCAGGGATGATGACTCCAGCACTGCCCTGGGCAGCCTGGGCCAGGCCTTGATAACCCTTTCAGTGAAAAAATTGTTCCTCATCTCCAACCTAAACCTCCAACCTGAGGTAATTTACCTACCTGATATGGGGGAGGCTGCATCCTGGGGATGCTGCTTCTCTCCAACACCAAAATCCCCCAATTCCATTCTGACCCTTTATCTCCTTGGACATGGAGACATCTTACTTTCCTATTCCCCATCAGCTGCTCTTGCAGCAGAGTACAAGGAATACCAGAAGCTAGAAGGAAGGAATCATAGAATCATAGAACAGTTCCAGCTGGAAGAGACCTTGAAGATCATCAGTGCAGCCTTTGTCCTAGCCCTAGCAACCTGCTAAATGATGCCTCCCAATGCAACATCTACCTGTCTCTTAAACACCTCNTATGGCCAAGGTGCAGCACCTGGCATTTGGCCTTAGTGAACTTCATGGCATTGGCCTTGGCCCAGCCATCCAGCCTATCCAGATCCCTCTGCAGAGCCTCCCTGCCCTCAAGCAGATCGACACTGCCACCCAGCTTGCTGTCATCTGCAAACTTGCTAATGCTGCACAATCATCTCAGACCACAAAGTGAAGGCCTTGCTTTTGGCATGGTGCTGGAGTAATTCTCTCCTTGCACAAAGCTCACTTTATTTTCTGTTCAGCATTCAGGTTTTTAACTGAAGCACAACAGAAAAAAACCCATGACATTCAGAGACATTTTTTTCCCCCCTTTGGTTTGTTTATCAGCAAGATTAAGATTCCTGGCTGTGGAATAAAGGAATGTCTCCATTTCTTTGTTTGGGGGCATGTGGAGTGCATTTGTTTCCTAGGATGCAAATTCATTGTTCATGCTCTGAATAAAAATCCCAGTGCCAAAAAGCTGCTGTTGGATTCCCATCTCTTGGCATCATTTTCTTGCTAGGACTTCACACCCCAAGCAAGGATTTGGCTTTTCCCAATATTCTGCCTCTACATTTTGTCTCCCAATTTCTTTCTCAATTCTTGTGTCAGCTAATTTCCTCCTTTCTACATGGCTGTGAGGCTGCATGGCCAGCATTTTGGGATATAGATCACACCTCCATCCCTCCTCTGATGCCCACCAGCTGCATCCTTATGTCCCTGATCTGCTGCCAAAGCCCAGGCAGCTGCAAGAGCCCTGTGTCCCCTTGCAAGCTTGCCAGCCAGGGAGGACCAGGGGTCAGGGTTTCCTTGCTGCCAAAGCCTCTGAGAAAGAAGAGATACACAATTTTTTGGATGGTTGGACTGTTTAGTAGAGAATGAGTTGGCTGGGTGGTTGGTTAGTGGTCAATGGCTCAATGTCCAGATGGAGACTGGGGACAACTGGTGTCCCTCAGGGGTCTGTACTGGGACCAGTGCTGTTAATATTTTCATCAAGAGTGGGATGGAGAGCACTCTCAGTGTGTCTGCAGATAACACCACACTAAGTGATGCCTGTGACACACCTGAGGAACAGGATCCATCCAGAGAGATCTGGACAACCTGCTCTAGTTGCAGATGTTCCTGCTGACTGCAGGTAGGTTGCACTAGGTGATCTTTAAAGTCCTCCCTTCCAACCCAAACCACTCCATCATTCTCTGATTCTGGAGCTGGTGTCACCTACTCCTGCAGCACTCTCAACCCAAAGCAGGCAAAAGTGGGCATTAAAATGCAATTGGCAGTGGTTTCTAATTTCATTCATCTACCTATTTATTTTCTTCGTTCATATTGATGCATGCAAGCATCATCTCAAAGCTCAGCTTTGCTGTGGCTCAGAACCACACACACATACCAGGAAGGCTGGGCTGGTTGCATCTCTAAGCACCATGGGCACAACCCTCCCTCTGAAACCTCAACAGCAACCCAGCACCCTCTTCATCCCCAGGGTGAGCAGGATCTGCTCCTCCAGCCTAGCAGAGGAGCTGCCAACCTACATTAGCTGCACAGGGGTAGGAAGTGTTGTGACATGACTGTACCTGACATGACATATCATCTCAGGAGAGGATGAGCTGGAAATTGGTGCTAAGAATTGTTTTGACTGTTCCCCAGGAATATCAGCAGTGTCTTGCACCCCAAGTGATTTTAGGAGGGAATTGTTGCTTTGTTTTATTGGTTTTAGATAGGTGACAATATCAGTCACAGAATCATTGAGGCTGGAAGAGACCTCCAAGATCAAGTCCAACCATCTTACCTATCACTAACATGCCACTAAACCATGTCCCTAAGTAAAGTCAAGGTTGGGAGTCATGGTATCTTAGAATGGTTTGGGTTGAAAGGGACTTTTCAAGGTCATCTAGTCCAATTCCCAATATCTTGATCCCCAGTACCCCATCAGCCACCCCTGGATGCCCCATGGTGATGCTCCTCCCCTTCAAAACCCATTGCCCCAGCCACCACCACCTTCTCAACAACCAGGACCTTGATGTCACTGCCTGTGAGGAGAGGACCTGTATCACAAGCATTTGCAGATGGCCTCAGGGTTCCAGCACCTCTCTAGGCACAGAGATGCTGCACCTGCCTACCTGAGGGGAGGGCATGCAGGCTGTTAGCAGCACTCAATCACAGCACTTCCATTGGCATCCCAATGTGCTGGAATCCTAAATTGGCCCCAAGGGTCTTTGCTTTCTCCGGAGAATCTTCCAAGGAGCTCATTTGAGTTTGACTTCTGAATTTACTTCTGCAGAGACACTTCTCTTGTGGAGTGCAGTGTTTGTGTCTTAAATGAAGTAAACTAGAGCTCTTGCAGCAATATTTTATCAGGGAAGCCCAAACAACTCCCTCTGACATCAGTTAACTTCTTCTACACTCTTCTGCTTCTCCTTGTCACAATATCCATCCAACCTGACACCTTCTCACCCAGGATTTAGATCTTTGCAGGCATTTCTACAACCTATTTGCATTTATTTTTAATGGAAACCTCTTCCATCTGTATATTTCCCTTCTGCAGCCTCCTGCGATGACTCCAGGCAGACAGATCAGCACAAGCTCCATGGCCTGCCCTGAGAGCAGCTTGGCTTCCCATGGGATCATTTCTCCTGCTTCCCCCTCAAAGTTATCTTCTTATCAGCTTGGAGAGCCTGCCTCTGAAAATAAACCATCCCAGACCTCCTTTTTTCTCTGCAGGCTTTAGCTACTGAGACTTGGCAAAGCCTTTGCAAGGCTCGAAATTAAAACCCTGGATGAAAACCAAGTGACTCCAAAAAGCTGAGCTATGGATGTCACCAGGACCATTTTCAGGAATGTTGAGGATGTTTTCAGGTCATGTGAGCTTCTCTGACAAGCAGAGTTACTGTTTTGCTTTTTAAATACAATAAAATGTTAAGTGAAATAATCAAAGCAGGGTTTCAGTGCCTGGGACTTGCTCAGGTTCTGTGCCTCTTGCTGGTTGCTTAAAGAAGATAAACTTCTTGAGGCTCTTTCTACCTTTTTATGTACATTTCTCTAGTCCCAGTTGGGAGAACTTCAGCCCCAAATGTGCTGTTGGTGTGACTTTAAGGCAGAGATACTATAGTAATATCACAGAATCATAGAATAGTTTTGGTTGGAAAAGACCTTTCGGATCATTGAGTCCAACAATTAGCCTAACACTGCCAGGTCACCACTAAACCATGTCCCTCAGCACCACATCTCCATGGTTTTTCAACCCCTCCAGGGATGGTGACTCCACCACTGCCCTGGGCAGCCTGGGCCAGGCCTTTCAGTGACAAAATTGTTTCTAACATCCAATCTAAACCTCCCCTGGCACAATTTGAGGCCATTTCCTTGTCCTATCACTGGTTGAGGCCAAAGTCGACTTTCCATCCTATTTACAGCTCCTAGAAAATTCCTACTTGCCCAATTCATGTCCCACATATGGACTTCATTTTCTCCCACACCTGGCCATATAGATTTGTTAGGAAAGGTTCACCACTCTCTGGGTTATGTGACCTGTTCCCAAGATAATTAGACTTAAATGTGTTTCCTGCTCTCCCAAATTCCATAAAAACTGAATAAACCAAGCCAGAGATCCCCAGTGTAATATCCTGAGCTTACAAATCCACACAGGCAATAAGTCAGGGAGGAGGGAAAAGCAGAGCCCTGCTTTCCATTAGCTAGCAGCTGCCAGGGGAAGGTAATGAGAAAAAGGGAATAAAACCCCCAAAATCTGGTAATTCAGGGAACAATACCAACAGAATTTTGCCTCACTTAGCTGCATCCAGTGGAACATATTTACACATTTCTCCCTCTTACAGTCTTGAGTGTTTCCAGGGATGGGGCATCCACCACCTCTCTGGGCAACCTCTGCCAGTGTCTCACTACCCTCACAGTGAAGAACTTCTTCCTACAGCTCATCTAAATCTTGCTCTTTTAGTTTAAATCCATCACCCCTTGGCCTGTCACAATAGCTCCTGCTAAAAATGTCTGTCCCCAGCTTTCCTATAGGTCCCTGTAAGTACTGTAAGGCCACAAGAAGGTCTCCCTGGAGCTGACTCCTCCCCAGGTTCAACAACCCCAACTCTCTCAGCCTGTCCTCGCAGCAAAAGAGGTTTCAGAGACAAGATAGTTCTGCCACATGCTTCATCCTGACGGCCCTGACCTTTCCAGAGGCTGGGAAACAAAGTCAGCTCCTCTTCCAAGCAGCAGTTGACATTTATGGTCTCTACATCCCAGAAACACAACTCTACTCTTCATCCCAGCCCACCACCTCCTCACCTCCTTACATCACTTGGGATCCCAAGTCATACAGGGACAAACATCAACCCCAATGAAGCAAAGGTGGGGTGGCCTTAAGGAGGGAGGAAAGAAGAAGGATCAGGCCAGCACCCTAAAAGCCACCACCCTTCTGGCCCTTGGAGAGGTTTATTTTCTTTTCCCTTCGAGGAACCGAAACAAGAGGTTGTGCAACCACTCACTGCTGATGGAGCCATAAAAATAAATACATTAAAAACAAAACCAAAAAAAACAACAACCCACAAGTGAATCTCTTCCAAAAGCATGTAGTTGGATGTCATTATTTCCTGTTGGTAGACAGAAGGAGAGTAGGTAAAACTCCTGTTTCGGGAGCCAAGCACTGTGGAGGAGAGCGATTAGCAGATGGCATGGAAATGAGCTGGGGCTTATTAATTGGCCAGCCCTGTCCCCAGCTCATGAATTGCCCTTTGAAAGCTTGAAAAGCAGTGTGTGCCTGTTCACAAAAGGCAGCTCCTTCTGGCAAATTATCTCCTCAAGGGCTCTGCCACCCAGCCCATGAATGGGAACCAGCCCCCACCTGCCTCAGCTGGTGCTGGGCCCAGCTGGGATCAGGCAGCTCCTCTGGCAAGATGCTGCTCCAGCCAAAAAAACCTCCACTGCTGCTGTTATTAACGTGCTCATGTTTGGGTTGATGAAGTTAAAACTGAAAAAAGGCTTTTTTGTTGTTGTTGTTTGGGTTGGGTTGGGGTTTTTGTGTGTGTGTTTTTTTCTGGGTTTTTTTTTTCAGGGGGTTCCTGTTAAGGAGGTTGAACCATTAAATAGTATTGCATTATATATATATTGAAAGATTAATTCAAGACAAGCCATATTTCAGAACACTAAAACCTCTCCTCCATCCTCTTTAAAATTGGATTTAGGTTTGCCCAGACTCTGCTTTGGAATCTCTCCACAGAAGGAGACTCCACAACCTCTCTGGGCAGCCTGGGCCAGGGCTCTGGCACCCTCACACCAAAGAACTTTCTCCTCCTGATCAGATGAAACCTCCTGGGTTCCAGTTTGTGCCCGTTGTCCCTTGGGCTGTCACTGGGCACTACTGAGCAGAGTCTGGCCCCAGCCTCTTGCCCCCACTCACTTTTCCCAATGCACCTCAGGAGACCTTTTGTCTTCTTGGCCACAAGAGCACATTGCTGGCTCATGGTGAACTTCTTGTTCACTAGCACTCCCAAGTCCTCTGCAGAGCTGCTTTCCAGCAGGTCAACCCCTAACCTGTCCTGGTCCATGGGGTTATTCCTCCCAAGGTGCAAGACTCTCCACTTGCCCTTGTTGAACTTTATGAAGTTCCTCTCTCCCAGCTTCTCCAGGCTTCCAAAATAACTGCTAAAACACAGGGAGGTGGTCATGGCTCCAAATCTTGTGGAGTTGAAGAGATGCTTGGACAATGCCCTTAGTCACCTCATGTAATCTTGGGATTTTTTCCTGTGCCTAATGGGAGTTGGACTTGATGATCCTTGTGGACCCCTTCCAACTCAGGTTGTTCTATAATTCTATAACACCATATAGATTTGTGGGTTTTTGAGAGACATCAAAAGATTGGTTGGCTTTTGCATGGGACCAGATCATGTTCAAACCATCCCCAAGGCCACACCACTTCATTGCCTTTTCCCATTCTTCCCCTGAAGAGCCTGAAGCACTAGGACACCACCACTTGATTATTAACATCCCCCCAGCCATTGCCACCAACTACATGGGCTTGATTGCTGCAGATTAAAGGACATCCCACAGATGGCTGCTTTCCAGCAGGAGGAGAGCAGGAGGTGTCACTAGGAAGAGTAGCAGTGCTGCAAGGCACTGGGAGGGCTGTTGGTAACAAGGTTGCTGTCATTGTCATGTTAGATCCATAGCCTCATAGCTGGAGACAGCACTAATTGCCAGAGCACATTGTTGCCTGTCCAGACTCCTAATTGATTTCCTCTTCATTAACGCCGCAGCGCTGCTCCAGGGCTGTCCCTCAGTGAATGTGTGCTCCAGCTCTGCCCAGGGTAAGGCATTCTGTGTTACCTTCTGCATGGAAAACCAGAGCAATGGGTCAGGGAAACTAATTAGGAAGCTTGGGTAAATATACTGTTAAAGCATAGAAGGTGTTGGAGTCCAGCCTGTTGGTTAGCCCGAGTGCTGCAGGAGGGGGAGTGATGGTGCTCTGGGTGATGGTATCTCCATGAGGTTGGTTATGACCATGTAAAGGGTCTTGGGTGTGGATCAGCATCACTCCTCCACAGCTTAAAAGGGAGCAGAGTCATTTTTGGTCTGGGTTGCAGCAGAGGGCACACTCTCTTGGGCACCTGCTGGAACAGGATGAAGAGAAAACATCAATGGGATGAGGTTCAACAAGGCCAAGTGCCAAGTCCTGCACAACAACATCATGAATGCTCCAGGCTTGGGCCAGAGTGGCTGGAAAGCTGCCTGGTGGAAAAGGACCTGGGAACATTGGTCGACAGCAGCTGAAGATGAGCCAGCAGTGTGCCCAGGTGGCCAAAAAGGCCAACAGCATCCTGGCTTGGATCAGCAAGGATTGTCCTCCTGGACTGGGCACTGGGGAGGCCACACCTCGAATCCTGGATTCAGTTTTGGGCCTCTTGCTCCAAGAAGGACATTGAGGTGCTGGAGTGTGTCCAGAGAAGGGCAAGGAAGCTGGTGCATGGTCTAGAGCCCAAGTGTTGTGAGGAGCAGCTGAGGGAGCTGGGGTTGGTTACTCTGGAGAAAAGGACACTCAGGGGAGACCTGTGAAAAGTCTCTGGATTTAAGGATTTTTGTATATGGAGGAAGGAACAGACATCCTCTGCTAGCATGGCTGTTCGGTACCCTCCAACAATCCAGTGTGGAATGTGGTAGCTTTGCTTTGGGAAGGTGAGTGGATTCCTCAGGAGAAGCTGGCTTGATGGGGCTTGGGTGCTTAGACACTGCTCCCCAGACGGAAATCCTTACAGAAGCTACAATGTGCTTTGTAATTAGAGTTAATTAACACTTTGGCAAATTGGTCTTTATTTAAGGCCAGCTGCTGAGGCAAAAAAGAAGGAAGAAAAGAAGTCTGTAAGCCCATAAAATAGTAATTAATAGAAGTGTTTTGCCTGTTCCCACCAGTTTCTGCCTGGATGGACGTTGGGTGAAGGCAGCTTTGTCTCCCTGGATAAAAAGCTGAAGAACAAGACCTTGAGATTGACAAATGCCAGATTTCAACCTTCATCCTCAGCTTTGTGTCCTGCAAACGGCCTGGTCCACTCAGTGGAATAAATTGGTAAGGGATTGGTAAGAATAAAAGGTAAAGTTTAATGCACAGACTTTAGCTGTAGGAGAGCAAAGTGGTCAAATGATGCTGATTGTTGTCCAGTTCCTGGTGAGGTGGTTGTTTTCCTTTTAGCTTTGTGACCCTGGATGTTGAGAAGGGTAAGTGACAATGTAGCAGCTCTTTTGTTCAGGTGACATGGCTCTGCACCATGGGAGAGCTGGAGGACTCCTAGATTAGATAATCCCTTTTCTCCAGCAATAATAACTTCATTTTCTTTCCACCAATTTGCAGAAGAATGCAAGGCAGAAAATTATGGAGATGTTTGCAGCCTTTCCCTGCAGCCACCTTCCCTTGCCTTGGGACTTCCCCATCTCATTTCTCTCTATCGTGTTGCCTATCAAAACCTACCCAAGAACTCCATGACAAATACTATTTAAAACAAGGATTTTTGCCCCAAACTTGCTGCCTTAATGCTGGTGGGATTTTGTGCTGAGGTCGCAGCAGGGCTGGTTCCTGCCTGGCTCAGCTCTGCTCTGACTGAATGAGGTCATGGGCTTCTCCAGGCTAGAATGATCTTAAACCTATGTGACAGAAACAAATAGGAGATATTTAAAGTTAAGGCTCTGCAAGGACTTTTCTTCAGCCTAGAGATGGGATCTCACAGAGTTTCTATCTGCTTGCTCAAAAATCCCTCTAAGAAGCTTGGCTAGGGATAACAAAACCTGCAAAAACTGGGAGTTTTCTCTCTTTGGAGTGGAGTCTTTGTTGGATGCACACTCACTGCTGATGTTTCTCTCAGGAAATGTCATTTAAGAGGTACAAAACCAGCCTGGAGTTTGCAGAAGGGAAAAAAAAAACCAAATAGAAACAAATAGCTGCAGGGAAGGCAAAAAGTAATGGGAAAAAAATCCAGTTTCAATGGAAATGTTCACTGTGAATTCCCTTGAAAACATCTCAGCTCTTTGATGATATGGAGGCCATTAACCATTCCTGTTGGGTTTGGTGGATTGCTTTAGCATGGAAACAAATTGTTTCAAGGGTGGGGGTTCAAGGGGAGGGGGTTCAACCATGTCCCCACTCAATCACAGAATCACCAAGGCTGGAAAAGACCCCCAGGATCATCAAGTCCAGCCATCATCCACCTTGAGGATGATAATTCATCCCCTTGAGAAAGCAAATGAAGTACAAGGAGCTTGGGCCATGCACGAATATATTTGGGAATGTGCTTGGAAGAGGTAAATGGGAGAATGTGGAAACTACTCATGGTCAGCAGTAGCTGGACCACAATTTTAGTAATAAAGAACAAAATTAATTTTAAAATTGTACATTTGAAGTGTATACAAATCTCTTTCTAGAAGATGGAGATTAAAGCCCATCTGTTACTCTGGACCGGAGGAGTCACCATCTGCAATGTGCTTTGAGCTCCTTCAGGAGCTCACACTCTCTCAGGAAATGTCTGGTTCCAGGAGGAATTGCTCCAGATCCTCCCAGGAGATGGTTCTGCCATCCCTCAGCAGAGTGAACCTCCTTGGTGAGTCTCCTAAGCATAGTGCTCACCTCAGCAGATGACATGATGGGGAGAGATGGCTATAGTACCACGTGCTTGGCTGGAGAGGTTCGTGCCAGGTGACACAGAAGAGGAGATGCTAGTGTGTTCCCCAGGAAGGTGCTGGACATGGCAGGGATGGCACTTGCCTTTCTACAAGCCACAGCACAATGTCAGAACAGCTTCCACACAAATGAATCTGATGAGAAAAGTGCATTACCAGGGCATAGAATCTCCTGAGTTGGAAGGGACCCATGAGGATCATTGAGTCCAACTTCTGTCTATGCACAGGACAACAGCCCCAAAAAAATCACACTATGTGTCTAAGAGCATTGTCCAGATGCTTCTGGAAGTCTGTCAGGCTTGGTGCCATGGCTACTTCCCTGGGGAGCCTGTTCCAATGCTCTACCACCCTCTGGGTGAAGAACTTTTCCTAATATCCAACCTAGCCCTCCTCTGGCACAGCTTCATGCCGTGCCCTCATGTCCTGTCACCAGAGAGAAGAGATCAGCTCCTACCCCTCTGCTTCCCCATGAGAGGAAGCTCTGTGCCTGCTGCCTACAAATGGAGGGAGAACACTGGGTGAGGGAGATGACAACACTGGAAAGTTCCAGATTTGTGTTTCCAGGGGGTGAAATTCAAGCCTCAGCTATGGCAGCATCCCATCATCTATCCCATTCCCATTCCTGAGGCTGGGAGGGGGTTGGCTCTCTAATCTCCAGGGGAAAAAAAAAAAGACTCCCAAAGATTTAAAGAGGCTTTGGCTCAGGCTGTGAATGCCTTTTCATTTTATTCTCTTCATATATCAAACAGAGCTCTCAGGTCTGAATAATTGCATTTTACCTACTGAAAACATGGTCTGAAAACACAGGACTGCTTTTACTTCTTCTGATGTGCATAAAGCACAAGCATTAGGTTTTCTAAAAGTAAAAGAAATAAATAATAATAATAAATAAGCCTCATTTTTCTCTTTAAATATAATTTACAGAAGGAAACATTAACTCATGAATCATAGGCACAAATTCAGATAGAAAGGAAACACTTGGCTCAGCAGCAGGCAAATTACACCCAGACCACTCCATCACCAAGGGCTCCTTCCAAGGGCATTGCTGGAAATATGTTCCACATAAGGTGAGTTAATAAGCAAAGAGAGAGCCATGAAGAAGGAGACAGCCAGGACCTCCAGCAAAGTCAGGAAAAGCCCCTCCTGGATTCCCTTCTCCCAAGGAACAAGTGATAGGATAAGACAAAACAGCTTCAAGTTGCACTAGGGGAGGTTTAGGTTGGATACGAGGAACAACTTCTTCCCAAAAGTGTTACCAATCNCAATCATCAAGCCATATCTCTGTTACTCCTCTTCTTGGAGGGAGGGGCCAAAAACTGAACACAATAATTGAGGAGTGACCTTAGGTCCTCATTTCCCAGCGATTTTTCACTAGCTGGCCTTTCTCAGCTGGAGCATCTCTAATATCTAGCTTATGCTCCAACCATCCAGCTCCTTTCTGCTCCCAAACTGTTGTCAGACACAGAGTAATCATGTGCACGAGCTTCTTTTTTTTCCCCTTTNGGACCTCCAGCAAAGTCAGGAAAAGCCCCTCCTGGATTCCCTTCTCCCAAGGAACAAGTGATAGGATAAGACAAAACAGCTTCAAGTTGCACTAGGGGAGGTTTAGGTTGGATACGAGGAACAACTTCTTCCCAAAAGTGTTACCAATCCCTGGCCCAGGCCAGTGGTGGAGTCACCATCCCTGGAGGGGTTTGTGGAGATGTTGGTGCTGAGGGACATGGTTCACTGGTGAGCATGGCAATGTTGGGTTGGACTCACAGAATCATCTGGGTTGGAAGGGACCTCTGCAGGTCATCTAGTCCAACCCCCCTGCAGTGGGCAGGGACATCCCCAACTACATCAGCTTGCCCAGAGCCCTGGCAAGCCTCACCTGGAATGCCTCCAGGGATGGGAACTCAACCACCTCCCTGGGCAACCTGTGCCACTGTTCCACCACCCTCATGGGGAGGAACTTCTTTCTAATGTCCAGTTTAAATCTACTCTTCTCCAATTTAAAACCATTGTCCCTTGTCCTTTCACTGCAGGCCTTTGCAAACAGGCCCTCTGCAGCCTTCTTGGAAGTTCCTTTTAGGTACTAGAAGGTCACTATGTCAGTGACTATCTCAGTCACATCTCAGTGGGTGGTGTGATTCTGCTGAGAGCAATCATCAAGCCATATCTCTGTTACTCCTCTTCTTGGAGGGAGGGGCCAAAAACTGAACACAATAATTGAGGAGTGACCTTAGGTCCTCATTTCCCAGCGATTTTTCACTAGCTGGCCTTTCTCAGCTGGAGCATCTCTAATATCTAGCTTATGCTCCAACCATCCAGCTCCTTTCTGCTCCCAAACTGTTGTCAGACAGAGAGTAATCATGTGCACGAGCTTCTTTTTTTTCCCCTTTAAATCCTGCAGTGTGACTAATCCAGGGGAGAGGGATGCATCTCCGAGGATGCCTCAGCTGTGGAAACAAAAACCAGACGTGATTCAAAAAGAGTGATGTGAAACCTGGAACTATCTCCTGGTGCTTTGACACCCAGCTGCACCCATCACACAACCACCAAAAGGCAACAGGTTTAGGGAATATCTTCACAGCCCCAAGAGTGCTAAATACCTCAGAGATGGATGTGTGGCAACTGCCAAATTTTGCCAATACAGGCATATAAAGTGCATTCTACCTTCCCCATCTCCTTTTCTTTGTGTTTTCCATGGTATTCAGGGTCACAAGGGCAGAATGTTCCCCTTCCCTGTCCAGGCTGTGGTTCTGCACTGGAGAAGGAAGATGTTCGTGGGGAAGGAAGATGTTCCTGGGTGTTTGTGGTTTCAGGATGTTTGTGTTGCTAGGCTGGATGGGGTGGCTGGTACAAGGAGCTCTGGCCATCCTGCACCCAAACTGATGTGGGGAAAAGGCTGCTGCTGCAACCTCCAACCCTTGGTAGGTCCTCACAGCTCAGCAGCAGCACAAAAAAGCCTTTGCAGAGTTCATCCTTCACCAAATGGGATTTGATGAGCACTCACATACTGATAAATGCACTTCTGGCCCAGGGTGGTGGCAGCTCCCTGGAGATTAGGGAGAATTCCTCCCAGAGGACACACACATGGATATCATGTGGCTCTTGGCCCTTCTTTGGCAGGATGCAGGCTGGACAGGCTGATGGAGTAGGTGGTCTGGAGTTTGTATGAGCCTTGCCACAAACTTTTTCCTCCTGGTGTCTTTATAGCAGAGAACAGACCTCTCTCAGCAATAATTGCATAGATTTCCTGAATTTATCTCTATTGGATTGCCTTTGGCATCTAGTCCCATAAAAATTGTCTGTTTAGTGAATGGATGTCATCTGTCTGGAGGGGCTGGAGGGGGTTAATGTGTAAGCAACCTAAGATATATTTAATGATCTCTGAAATGGCTTCTGTGAAACATCCCCAGAACTGCTCTGACTTGATTGACTGCAGAGCCTGCAAATAACAAATGCAATTATTTAGGAATCAACATACTATTAGGTCAGACAGAGCTTCTCTTCCCCCCACACACTTTGCTGGAAACTTCATCTCAATCTGAACCAAGTGTCTATCTCCATTCATATTCCCTGGCTCTGCTCTCAGAAACAACATCCAACATCACTTCCTTGGGAAAATGCTTCAAAGCCAGCACTCTGTAAGAGTCATTTTTCAGCCTTATTATGGAGCTGTGGCTAAGCCAGGAGGTTGTACATTAGCATCCTGGGGTTCAAAGCTGTCTTGATGCTGGTTTCACCAGTGTTAGTCATGTTCAGCAGCACAGGCAAAAGGCTGTTTTGTTGTTCTCACTCCTTGATGACCCTCCCTGTGCCTCCTGAAGGAAAACCAGATGAAGGAGATCAACAGTACCATAAGATGGGAATGCTGAGGCCTGCAGCATCTCTGTCAGCTCCAGTGCTCTATGCAAAAGCCTTTTGGTGCTGGTTTGACTTCTGCTTAACTCAAGCAAGGTTTGGGTCATCTGGGATTCATTGTGGCCACAGAGTTGGCTGGGGAAGCTCAAGGGGGAATCTTCTTGCTCTCTACAACTCCCTGAAATAAGGATGGAGTAAGGAGGAGGTTGGTCTCTTCTCCAAAGGAAGAAACGATAGGAAGAGGGAAGAGCCTCAAGTTGCACCAGGGGAGGTTTAGGTTGGACATGAGGAACAATTTCTTCCCCAAAAGGTTATCAAGGCCTGGCCAAGGCTGCCCAAGGCAGTAGTGGAGTTACCATCCCTGGAGGGGTTTGAAAGCCATGGAGGTGTGGTGCTGAGGGACATGGTTTAGTGGTGACCTGGCAGTCATGGGTTACTAGTTGAACTTGATCATAAAGATTTCTCCCAATCAAAACAATTCATTGATTCTCTGATCCTATTCATGGCAATAAATGATGAGCTCTCCTCTCCATGCCCTGGTACTGAGTATGGTTCTTCCACCTACAGAAAAGCCTCCCCATGTAACACCATGTTCCCACAGTGTCCTCACAAGCCAGCATCATCCCCATCTTCCTTTATCAACAGCATTTCCCTAAAGATGCTCCTCTCCCAGGAGCACAACTCAGGCCTTCTAATTTTCACCTAGGAACAAAGGTTTTATGCCCAGATGATAAACCTCCCCAAACAAAGGCAGAGATCCTAGAGCTTCACATGCATCCACATGGTGACAAGCAAGATAAAGCAGACAAAGGCCAGAGCAGCACTCTTGCTTCAGTGCTAATAAATAAGGCTCTCCACAATCCCTCCAGTGGAGAAATGTGCTGCTTGGTTCAATAAAACCAGGGATTTATAGAGAATTCCTTGGATTTATTCACTGAAGGTTGCATAGCTCTTCAGGAGGTGACATTTTATCCTGCCCCAGGTCCTTCCCCACCAGCAGCTGCTTCTAGGTTGGTGCATTTGTGTAGGAGATGGTGTTGAGATCATGCTCACAGCCACACTCTGTTTGCAGGCACATCACAGGCATACAGATGTGTGTGGCTTCCCTGCCTCCAGCAACATAGCTCTGAAATCCCCAAGCTAGAGAGACTTCAAATACCACGAAGAAAAAAAAAAATAAATGGCAGTAAACATTCAGCTGAGTTTTCCCACCTTGGTCACCACTTCCAGGAGCCCTTTTTGCTTAGGAATAAAGCAAAAATATTTCTACAGTAGGCAAAAATGCAAGTTTCAAGTGTTCAGAATGTGACTGAGAGTAAAGGTGGCTTCCAACATCATTTTAGGACACTTGCTGTAACCTGGATGTGAGTCATTTGGAGCTTGTTTGGTCACACCAAGAGTCCACGTTCAGCTATGGACAGCCCTCACCCTCTTTATCATCAGATTACACTTAGTGAAACCCTTGAAAGGCTTGAGATGACCAAAATCTCCTAAAGAACAAAGGGATGGAGTCAGGAGGGCAAAGGGACAGGGTTTGGATGCCATGCAAGGACTCAGGAAGGGAGCTGTGGAGTCACTTCCCTCTGCACACATAGAAGCATGCAGCAGCATCCTAATGTAAAATGCATTAAGCTGTCAGGAGGAAGATCCTGTCTTCAATCACATCAAGTCCCTCAGGCCTCCATGGTAAATATTGTATCAAGATATTTCCTGTCCAGCATTTAAAGAGGGGGGGGGAAAGGGGGGAGACAAGGTGCCTTCATGGCTGAACCCAACATGAGCATCACATGAGGAAAGACTGAGGGATGTGGGCCTGTTTAGCCTGGAAAAGAGGAGATTGAGGGGAGACCTCATCGCTTGCTATAACTACCTGAAGGGAGGTTGTAGAAAGGCAGGGATTGGTCTGTTCTCCTAAGTGGAGAGTGATAGGACAAGGGGAAATGGATGCAAATTGCACCAGGGGAGGTTCAGGCTAGATATTAGGAGGAATTTCTTTGCTGCAAGGGTTGTGAGCCATTGGAACAGGCTGCCCAGGGAGGTGCTTGAGTCCCCATCCCTGGAGGTGTTTAAGAGACAGGTAGATGCTGCATTGGGAGGCATCATTTAGCAGGTTGCTAGGGCTAGGACAAAGGCTGCACTGATGATCTTCAAGGTCTCTTCCAGCTGGAACTGTTCTATGATTCTATAATCACCTCCTGTGGTGACCCAGGGGCTGCTTTGGGAAAGACTTGTGTGTTTTTTCTCTCCCATAAATGCAGTTGGTCAGTGAGAAGACATAGAATCATTTTGGTTGAAGGAGACCTTTCAGAGCATTGGGTCCTGCTGTTAACCAGCACTGCCAAGTCACCACTAAACCATGTCCCTCAGCACCACATCTCCATGGCTTTTCAATCCTTGCAGGGATGGTGACTCCACCACTGGAGTCTGGGCAGCCTGGGCCAGGCTTTGTCAGCCCTTTTGGGGAAGAAGTTTTTCCTAATGTCCAGTCTGGAGAAAAGGAGGCTCAGGGGAGACCTTCTCACTCTCTGCAAAAGGGGTTGGAGCCAGGTGGGGATTGGTCTCTTCTCCCAAGGACCAAGTGGCAGAATGAAGGGAAGCAGCCTCAAGTTGCACCACAGGAGGTTTAGGTTGGACTATTGGTGACAGCCTGAGGACATCCCACCAGGCCCAGAGGACACTACTTCTCATATCCTCCCATCTCTGGCCCTTTCACAATTATTTCTGCAGTATTGAAAAAAAATGCCATCTTCTGGCTTAAAAAAATGGAGCAATTTAGAAACTGATAGAGCTAAGATGACCACAGGAGTTTGTTTTCTTCAATTTCCTGTAGAACAACCATTCCTCTCTCTGCAAACCATACCCAGGAAACTGCCTCTGTGCTTGTCCCTTCCTAACCAGCTCATCAGCCAGAGCAGTGCTTCAAT
>VWZO01011417.1:664231-697337 GCA_013396975.1 Bucco capensis | reverse complement strand
AGCCATTGGAACAGGCTGCCCAGGGAGGTGCTTGAGTCCCCATCCCTGGAGGTGTTTAAGAGACAGGTAGATGCTGCATTGGGAGGCATCATTTAGCAGGTTGCTAGGGCTAGGACAAAGGCTGCACTGATGACACTAGTGCCCAGAGGACACTACTTCTCATATCCTCCCATCTCTGGCCCTTTCACAATTATTTCTGCAGTATTGAAAAAAAATGCCATCTTCTGGCTTAAAAAAATGGAGCAATTTAGAAACTGATAGAGCTAAGATGACCACAGGAGTTTGTTTTCTTCAATTTCCTGTAGAACAACCATTCCTCTCTCTGCAAACCATACCCAGGAAACTGCCTCTGTGCTTGTCCCTTCCTAACCAGCTCATCAGCCAGAGCAGTGCTTCAATGCAATTACCATCATGTATGCAGGAGATCCTCTGAAACTCTACCCTGCTCTCCATTCCAGCCTTCCAGTTCATTATTTCTTATTGTAGATCATGCATCAGGGAATACAACATTATTTTGGGGGGAAGAAAGTGTTCCCCTTTGCAAACTGATTTAAAACATCACTAAGTTTCCAGCACGTTCTGCCCATGCAAGATTTCAGTGTACACCAATTATAGGGTGGAAATTGCTTCAGGCTTTACAGAATCCCAGCATGATAGGGGTTGGAAGGGACCTCTGGGGATCATCTAGTCCAAATCCCTTGCTAAAGCAGGGTCACCCACAGCAGCTTGCCCAGGATCACCTCCAGGTGCCTTTGGAATCTCTCCAGACAAGGAGACTCTACAGCTTCTCTGGGCAGCCTGGGCCAGGGCTCTGACAACCTCACAGCAAACTACTTTCTCCTCCAGATGGAGCCTCCTGGGTTCCAGCTTGTGCCCATTGCCCCTTGGCACCACTGAGCAGAGTGTGGCCCCAGCCTCTTGCCCTCACCCTTTAGCTCTTGCTCAGCATTGAGCAGATTCCCTCTGGCTCTGCTCTTCTCCAGGCTAAGCAGCCCCAGGGCTCTCTTCATGCCTCATTGGAATGATCTAGGAAACACAATGCACTGAGGAGTCTGGATCCATGCTTCACCTGCTATTCCCACACCTTGCTTGAACTCAGCAGCCACAAACTGAACTGCTCCTCATCTTGCTGCTTCCCAGCATCTTCCAGACCTGGAGCCAGCAGCCCCTCCAACACACAGTGGAGAAGTACCAGGGATTTGCCACCCAAATAAATACCCCAAAGCCACATCTCTTTGCCCTTGGTCTTCTGTCCTTCATCAAATCACTTGGGATGACTTTCCTGACTTGCCAGTCACCAAGCTGTGCCAGATGCTGTCACTCCACTGGGGGTTTAAGACTTGTTTTTTTGGCCATCATGGCCTCAAACCATATCTAGATGGTTAGGAAGAGAATTTTAACAGGAGTTGACTAGCCCACATCAGTGAATTGCATCCCTCAAACACCTAACACTGAGCTCACCCACAGATGCTTCTGTTCACACCACATTCAAAAGGATCAGAACTCTAACATGTAAAATTTATCTATCATATACTTTCTTTTTCTGCTCAGGAGTATGATGAAGGCATCTGAGATTAAAAAAAAAGCAAGTGTAGACGAAATGGTTATCAGTTTCTGCACTAAAAAAAATGGAACCAGTAAATCAGCCAATTAATCATTCCAGCCTCAGAAAGGTCCTGTAAATCAAGCAAGTTTTATATCTCCTTTTTTTTTTTTGAGCTTATGCCCAAGAGCCCAGAGATTGAGCCCACGTGCACTTAATTTGAAAAGAGGCAGTTCACATACTTGTGTGATGAGCTCAGCTCTGGGAGCTCAGCCCCAGGTGTGCCCTGCAAGGAGGGGGAGCCAAGGCTGAGCTGCTCAGAAACACCAGGAGATGATGTGTCCAAACAGGATTTGGCCATTCCTTTAGCCACACTAATGCCCACCTTTGGCTTACCAGCACTGTATGCTGGAATTCTCTGTAGGAGACTAAACCAAGGGGCAGACCTTCCACATGAGGATTTTATATGTCTGCTAATTAAAGTGAGAGAGCACCCACAGCATCAGTGCTACTGGGACCACTGGTTTGCTGTGCACCACATCAGGAGGGAAGCTGATGACCACCCACCTCAGAGTGAGGTGGTTTAGGGGCATAAACCAGCATGGTGCTTTAAAGGAGGATGAACCAAAGCCATGCCTGTCACCCGCAGCACAACCACTGACTCCAGCTGAGCCCCAGTGTGCCCTTCTCTCCTGCTTAATGACCCATGCAGAGAAAATGTAATGAGAGGGGATGGAGATGAGGAAATTCCAGGGAAACAACTCCAGCCTCTTCCCTCTGCTGACCTCTTAAGGCTCTGGAATAATGAAGTGCTTATTTCCAGCACTCACCTTCCTTGCCCCAGTGCACCATCGATCCCAGATTGATGCCTGCAGTGCCTCAACTAGGAAAGCATGGA
This sequence comes from Bucco capensis, assembly GCA_013396975.1. Lineage (NCBI taxonomy): Eukaryota > Metazoa > Chordata > Aves > Piciformes > Bucconidae > Bucco > Bucco capensis. Next base: position 694,896 of record VWZO01011417.1, on the reverse strand, counting down.
AACCTGCAACCTCAGCATGGACCAGAAGATACTGCTTGGAGTCTATGTGGCTTCTTCATCTTGGTTTTGGCTTCACCTGACATTGCCAAAGAGCATTTGAAGGATTAAAAGCAATTAATGGGTAGGGATTTGTCCTCCTACTAGTCCCATCTCTCCAAGGCTTCCGTATTTGTGCCTCTCCTGTAAGAGGAAACAGGCACAAAATTGAACATAGGAAGTTCCATCTAAATATAAAGAGGAACTTCTTAACTTTGAGGGTGCCAGAACACTGGCCCAGGCTGCCCAGGGCAGTGATGGAGTCACCATCCTTAGAGGGATTGAAAAGCCATGGAGATGTGGTGCTGAGGGACATGGTTTAGTGGCGATCTGCCTGTGTTACCTTAACAACTGGACTTGATGATCTTAAATGTCTCTTCTAACCTGAACTATTCTATAATTCCATTAGCACACTTAGGTTATTAATGTTATTTTTCTCTTCAAACCCTAACAAAAGGCCAGGTCCTGATCCACAGAGCAGCTCTGCTTTCTGCAGCCAGTCATCATTACTGTCACCAGCAAAGGAACCAAGGACCTTCCCACACACTTGCCTGACCCTGCTTGGGGCTCCTCTGCCACGTCCCTGAGAATTTGCTTCTTCTCCAGGTTCAAAGCCAGGTCTCCAAGACGTGTCTGTTCTTCAAAGGAAGAGTTTATAGAACTTGACAGAGCTGGCTTTTCCCCCTGCAAAGGAAGGAAGTTCCTTTAAGCCCAGCAAAGCAGAGCCATCTGGCAGTGCACAGCTGGGGAAATATTAGATGTCTAATTATTTATAGAGGTACCTGTGCAGGGATGAGTTCAGGTCTTCAGTGGTCCATAACTATGTCAGGAAAGGATAAAAAAAAAAGCTTGTTTGGTGTAAACTCAACTCTGCAGTTCTCCCCTAAAAATATGCACTCAGGGTGGGGGAAGGCAGCAGCATTTTCTTTGCTGTTTGCAACCTCAAAGCAGCAAGGAGTTTGTTTTCTGCTGGTGGTCTCTGTATGGGGCATGGACCTTTAAGAAGACCTNATATCTAGATGGTTAGGAAGAGAATTTTAACAGGAGTTGACTAGCCCACATCAGTGAATTGCATCCCTCAAACACCTAACACTGAGCTCACCCACAGATGCTTCTGTTCACACCACATTCAAAAGGATCAGAACTCTAACATGTAAAATTTATCTATCATATACTTTCTTTTTCTGCTCAGCAGTATGATGAAGGCATTTGAGATTAAAAAAAAAAGCAAGTGTAGATGAAATGGTTATCAGTTTCTGCACTAAAAAAATGGAACCAGTAAATCAGCCAATTAATCATTCCAGCCTCAGAAAGGTCCTGTAAATCAAGCAAGTTTTATATCTCCATTTTTTTTTTTAAGCTTATGCCCAAGAGCCCAGAGATTGAGCCCACGTGCACTTAATTTGAAAAGAGGCAGTTCACATACTTGTGTGATGAGCTCAGCTCTGGGAGCTCAGCCCCAGGTGTGCCCTGCAAGGAGGGGGAGCCAAGGCTGAGCTGCTCAGAAACACCAGGAGATGATGTGTCCAAACAGGATTTGGCCATTCCTTTAGCCACACTAATGCCCACCTTTGGCTTACCAGCACTGTATGCTGGAATTCTCTGTAGGAGACTAAACCAAGGGGCAGACCTTCCACATGAGGATTTTATATGTCTGCTAATTAAAGTGAGAGAGCACCCACAGCATCAGTGCTACTGGGACCACTGGTTTGCTGTGCACCACATCAGGAGGGAAGCTGATGACCACCCACCTCAGAGTGAGGTGGTTTAGGGGCATAAACCAGCATGGTGCTTTAAAGGAGGATGAACCAAAGCCATGCCTGTCACCCGCAGCACAACCACTGACTCCAGCTGAGCCCCAGTGTGCCCTTCTCTCCTGCTTAATGACCCATGCAGAGAAAATGTAATGAGAGGGGATGGAGATGAGGAAATTCCAGGGAAACAACTCCAGCCTCTTCCCTCTGCTGACCTCTTAAGGCTCTGGAATAATGAAGTGCTTATTTCCAGCACTCACCTTCCTTGCCCCAGTGCACCATCGATCCCAGATTGATGCCTGCAGTGCCTCAACTAGGAAAGCATGGAAACCTGCAACCTCAGCATGGACCAGAAGATACTGCTTGGAGTCTATGTGGCTTCTTCATCTTGGTTTTGGCTTCACCTGACATTGCCAAAGAGCATTTGAAGGATTAAAAGCAATTAATGGGTAGGGATTTGTCCTCCTACTAGTCCCATCTCTCCAAGGCTTCCGTATTTGTGCCTCTCCTGTAAGAGGAAACAGGCACAAAATTGAACATAGGAAGTTCCATCTAAATATAAAGAGGAACTTCTTAACTTTGAGGGTGCCAGAACACTGGCCCAGGCTGCCCAGGGCAGTGATGGAGTCACCATCCTTAGAGGGATTGAAAAGCCATGGAGATGTGGTGCTGAGGGACATGGTTTAGTGGCGATCTGCCTGTGTTACCTTAACAACTGGACTTGATGATCTTAAATGTCTCTTCTAACCTGAACTATTCTATAATTCCATTAGCACACTTAGGTTATTAATGTTATTTTTCTCTTCAAACCCTAACAAAAGGCCAGGTCCTGATCCACAGAGCAGCTCTGCTTTCTGCAGCCAGTCATCATTACTGTCACCAGCAAAGGAACCAAGGACCTTCCCACACACTTGCCTGACCCTGCTTGGGGCTCCTCTGCCACGTCCCTGAGAATTTGCTTCTTCTCCAGGTTCAAAGCCAGGTCTCCAAGACGTGTCTGTTCTTCAAAGGAAGAGTTTATAGAACTTGACAGAGCTGGCTTTTCCCCCTGCAAAGGAAGGAAGTTCCTTTAAGCCCAGCAAAGCAGAGCCATCTGGCAGTGCACAGCTGGGGAAATATTAGATGTCTAATTATTTATAGAGGTACCTGTGCAGGGATGAGTTCAGGTCTTCAGTGGTCCATAACTATGTCAGGAAAGGATAAAAAAAAAAGCTTGTTTGGTGTAAACTCAACTCTGCAGTTCTCCCCTAAAAATATGCACTCAGGGTGGGGGAAGGCAGCAGCATTTTCTTTGCTGTTTGCAACCTCAAAGCAGCAAGGAGTTTGTTTTCTGCTGGTGGTCTCTGTATGGGGCATGGACCTTTAAGAAGACCTCTGGCATCTGAAAGCCATTAAAGTGTCCAGTCACCACAGCCACAGCCATTAGCAGAGACAAAACAAAGCTAAGCACAGCCACAAACAGTTAACCAACTCTAGTTTCTCCTTAAATCAATAGCAAGGACATTAGAGGAACAAACAGCCTGGAGTATCCCTGGGGATGAGGCTGTGCCAGCCAGCCATCCCCCAGAGCTGATTTCCAATGGAAATTACACCATCAAGTCCTGGACTTGGAGATCACATTTCCCTATATTTGCTTCTTTGAGCTATTTTAATCCATAGGGAAGACCTCAAATGGAGCTGGTTGTGGTTTGGAATAGCTAGGTCTGAAATTTCAGGATGGGGAGAGATGGTCAAGTGCTGTGGGGTCTGGGCAGGTCCTCCCTGTGCTGAAGCATAGAATCACAGCCTGGGTTGGAAGGACATTTCAAAGTCATCTAGTCCAACCCCACTGCACTGAGCAGGGACATCTGCAACTAGACAAGGTTGCTCAGAGCCCCAAAAACCCTGACCTGGAATGGCTCCAGGGATGAGCAAGTGTCATGTACAAGAGGGAGGGAGGAAACCTTCTTCAAGCCTTTGATGGAGAGAAGATAGATGATTTCTGTTGGAGCATATAAGTCTATTTTTCTTTGGAGAAAACATTGGCGAGAGAGAATTTTCTATTAACATCGAATATCATGTCCAAATATGTTAATATAAACAACAACTCTAGCTTGGCACAGAGCTGGGAGAGGTGCTCAGGTTGCTCCTCTCTGATAACCTATACCACGAGGCCACATTCCTCCATCACCCAGAGACAAAACCAGGAGGAGAGACCTCAGGGAGGGATTGTAAATGTAGTAAAAGCTTGATAAATTCTTCCACTACCTTAATTATCCCAGGAGCAGTGATTTAGTGCCTACCCTAGTGTCTGTTGCTGGGGTTTGGCAGTAAGTGCTTGTGCATCCCAAATTAGACATTATCAATTAATAAAGGAGATGGAAGTTAAATGTTAATCATCTGTGCTGGGTGTCTTATCTCCCTGATAAGAAAACAATACTAGTAGGATCATATATATATATATATATATATATATATGGTGCTGAAGGACACGGTGATGATGGTTGGACTTGGTGACCTTAGAGGTCTTCTCCAACCTTAATGATTCTATGATTATTGCAATAACTATCTGTGCTCCCCATCTCCAGAACCAAGCCCTGGAGAGAGTTCTGCTGCTAACACCAAGGCACTCTCCATTCCCAACCAGCATTTGGGAGCATGGAGATGGCAAATCCATCAGCTGAACCCATGGAGGAAGAAACATTCCCATGTTTTATAGGAAAATGGCTTAGAAATGAAAACAGTCACTTCTATTCCCTTCTGGCTTCTCACTTTGTACAAAAGAAGTCTTACAGACTCAGAGCCAAGCATATTTCCTGAGAATAAATGTTATCTCTTGGTTTTTAAATGAGAAATTAAAGCCTTGTCAGCTCTGGGACACACAGAAGGAAAGTTATATTATAATATCACAGGAGACTGAATGCTGGGAAAAGGAGGAGGTTTAGTCAGATGGTTTGAAAATGCAGCTGTAGGTAATGACAACCTCTTCTGAACACTGAGTGGATATGACATCTCATAGAAATTCACCATCACAAGTTCTTAGGCTAATACATCCATGCTGTTGCCTGTAGCACATTAGATCCCAACCAAAACTCAGAAAGAAACAGAAAAGACAATTCTGTTTCCTTTTGCCACCCAAGTTTGTTTTAGTCTGTGACACCAAGGCACAGAAGAGACCCGAGTGACAAAACAGAATCAGAGAATGGTTTGGGCTAGCAGAGACCTTTAAAGATCATCTAGCCCAGTCAGCAGGGACATGTGCAACAGGATCAGGTTGCTCAGAGCCTTAAACTGGCCTTGAACACTACTAGGGATGGAGCATCCACATCATCTCTGGGCAACCCAGGACAAGGTCTCACCACCCTCAGGGGAAAACATTTCTTCCTTCTACCTAAACTAAACCTCCCTCTTTTAGTTTCCAACCACCACACCTTGTCCTGTCGCAACAGGTCCTGCTAAAAAGTCTCTCCCTAGCTTTCTTGTAGCCTCCTTTAAGTACTGAAAGGCTACAAGACCTGGAGCCTTCTCATTTCCAAGCTGAACCCCAACTCTCTCAGCCTGTACTCACAGCAGAGAGCTTCCAGCCTTCACATCATTTTTGTGGCCTCCTTTGGACCCATTCCACTAGCTCCATCCATGTCTCTGCTGTGCTGAGTGCTCCAGAGCTGGCCCCAGCATGGGAAGTGAGGTCTCCCCAGAGCAGTGCAGAGGGGCACAGTCCCCTCTTGCCTAACCTGCAGCTCAGGACACAGTTAGCCTTCTGGGCTGTGAGCACACATTGCTGGGTCATGCCCAGCTTTTCACCACCAGTACCCCCAAGTCCTTCTCCATGGGGCTGCTCTCCACTCCTTCATCTCCTGCCTCTGTTGATCCCAGGGGTAGCCCTAGCTCAGGTGCAGTACCTTGTGAACCTCATGAGGTTCACTCAGCCCTTTTATTATGAAGTGTGCCCCAGTCCTGCCACTTGATCCAGTTTCTCTCCATTCCCAAGGACCATGTCCCACAGCCTTCCCTCCTTTAACCCCCTCACCCCCAGGGATGTTCTGCAGTCCCTAGTTTCCTGCCTGTGTTCTCACCTCTGCTAGGGCATCACCTTGCCATGAAGGCATGTGTGCAGCAGATGGAGGCTCCTGCTCCTACCTGTCACCAGTCCAACACTTTAAAGGCATCAAATTCCTCCATCTGCTCTTGCAGCTTGCACTGAGCCTGGACTTTATAGACTAACAGGGAGCATTAATTTTATTTTTTTTTTTTTCCTTTTTAAATCAATGAATGAAAAGTTGCTTTGCAAATTGGAGGCCAGAGCTGAGTCAGAATCTCTGCTTACAAATCTCTGTCAATATTTACTGACAGATCCAGAGAGCTGTCATGCTGGAAGTATCAGTTTTTATGAGAAAGCTGCTTGCAGGAAGTGTCTGGAGAAGTGTAACACACTTTCTCACATTCTCTCATTCAGCTCTGCTTTATCCTGATCATAGAAATGGGGAACATACACGGCAATAAAAGGGAGAGGTAAAAGAGGTGCTTGAGTTTCAGCTCAGAACAATGTTACTATGTCTGTAAACATAAAACTTGGGTGATTTTTAAGGGGGTGATTCTGGTGAACATTTTTTGCTCCAAATCACTTAGAATCATGGAATTGTTTTGGCTGGAAGAGACATTTAAGATTATTGAGAACAACTGTTAACCTACCACTGCCAGGTCACCACTAAACCATGTGCCTCAGCACCACATCTCCATGGCTTTTCAACCCCTCCAGGTGACTCCACCACTGCCCTGGGCAGCCTGGGCCAATGCTTAACCACTTTTACAGAGAAAAAATTGTTCCTAGTATCCAACCTAAACCTCTCCTGGTGCAACTTGAGGATGTTTCCTTTTGTCCTTGCTGCCTGGGAGAAGAGGCTAATTCCCACCTGGCTCCAATCTCCTTTCAGGGAGCTGTAGAAAGCGAGAAGGTCTCCCCTGAGCCTCCTTTTCTCCAGGCTAAACCACCTCAGTTGCTCCTCATAACACTTGTGCTCTAGACCCTTCAGCAGCCTCATTGCCCTTCTCTGGACACACGCCAGCACCTCAATGTCCTTCTTGGCATGAGGATCCCAAAACTGAACCCAGGATATGAGTTCTCTCTTTTTAATGATATAAAACAGAAACCCTTATCTTTTTCTTTGCAGACACCACACCTTTCCAGCTCATAACCCACATTTCCCTTGACTAGCCCATCAAAACAATCATTTTTGGTGAGGTTCCTGCCTGTCTCTGTGTGGTTCACCAGCAGAAGTGTGAGCATGGAATGCAAATACCCAAGATTCCCCTGGATTTCCTGGCATTAGCTCCACCAGAATTCAGCATACATGAACAGGATGGGCTCAAAATCAAAGGAGCATTTCTTCCTACATTATTTATAATGAATCAATTATTCACAGAGAGAGCTTTTTCCTTGCCCTAATAAATGATGATAAACTCTGCTATAACATGCTGTACCAATATGTACTCTATAAATAATGTGAGGTGTTTCAGCTCCTGAGGTGTTTTAAGTAGCTCAGGAGGACATTCTCTATCACATATGTTTGAAGTGCTGCCTTCACTGCAAGCTCAAGCAATCCAACCTCCCTACCACAGGTATTTCATTTGGTGGGAAGAAAAGATACCTCAATAAATCACTTGATAAATATTATTTACACTAGAAATGTTAATACATGTTGCTGAGTGATGGTGGCTTCACCATAGCTCTGGTTTTGCAGCAACTGGGGGGGGGTCTCCTGGGGAGTAGAAAACCCTCCCAAGACATAATGCAAGAGAATAAATAAATAGCTAAATAAATAATAGATGAATACATACCTAAGCTGCCACAAGGTCTTCTTCCTTTTCCCTTTGCTTCCCACCAAAGTTATATTCCTTCTCCAAGGTGGTTCCACTCTGCTTTAAAGGAGGCAGGTGTCCTTGTTTTAGTGGTGAGCATGTTTGCAGCACAGGTTCTGCAAATCCCAGACTGGTTTGGGTTGGAAGGGACATTTCAAGGTCATACAGTCCAACCCCCTTGGAGTCAGCAGGGATATCTGAGCAGGGATCATTCTTGTGGCCTTCTCTAGACCTGCTCACAAAGTTCAACAAGGCCAAGTACAAGGTCCTGGGTTGTATCCTTCTGGTGTCCTCACCAGAGGACAGAGAGACATGGATCTGGTGGAGCAGGCCCAGGGGAGGTCACAGAAATGATGGGAGGGCTGGAAGCTCTCTGTGATGAGGCCACTGCTGTGTAACAAAACTCACCAGGCTGATCTAAAACCATCCTGCAATGAAAAACTTCTTTGTCTTCAACAGGAATGATTCTGAACTGTTGGGTTTTTTTTTTCCCACATCCAGGAACCCCCCCCCAGATCTGGTAGGTGGGAGGCAGCCTCCACTAGCCATGGTGGAAATCATTAAATTGGAGCAGTTTCAGAGCAGAGCTACAGGGATGGTGGAGGGAGCTTGCCTGCTAATGAAAGACATCAGGAACTCAATTCATTTTCCTTAACAAAAAGAAGGTTAAGAGAGGAACCACTCACAGCTTCTAATTACTGCTGGAATTTCAATGTGCTAATAGAGGGCTCCCTGGTCAGGCAGATGAAAGCACACACAACCTGCTGCTTCAAGATTCAGATTCAGGTTGGAATTAAAAGCACATTTTTGCTTGTAGGTTATTAACCACTGAAACAACCCTTGAGAAGGCTTCTGGTTTGAAGAGGGTTTTTTTTTTCTTCTCAACCCAAAGCTGTAGCTCAAACAGAAAAGTCCCCAGGCTTGTTCTACACAGGAATTCAGATGTGATAATCATTATGGCTTTTGCTAAGCTCATAAAGTATTAATATGCCCTCTCCCTCCTGCCCTCCTTTGATACTCTACTCATCTGCACTGGGATTTTCCTGATATACACCCAAAATGTGACCAGGGATGCACAGGCAAATTCAGACAGAGATCTTCATAGGATTGTTTTGGTTGGAAGAAGACACCTTTAAGATCATGGAGTCCAATTGTTAACCTAACACTGCCAAGTCACCACTAAACAGTGTCCCTCAGCACCACATCTCCATGGCTTTTCAATCCCTTCCAGGGATGCTGATCCCACCACCTCCCTGGCCAATGTGTTATCTATTTCAAGCTGCCTACCTGTGTACATGCTACTCCAGTTATTCCCATGAGTGCTAGGTGAACATTTCATCTTCATAACATCCCACGGCATCCTCAGGTCAATAGACTTTTTTGTCACTCCAAAGAAAACTCTTTTTTCTGCCCATTTTAATTATTTTGGTCCTAGTTCACCTAATTCTCTCTCATTTTACCCATGAGGAAAAGAAAAACAAACAAACAAAGGAGGTATTTTCCTTGTCTATTCCATCCAACATGATTCCATGTTGGTTTGGTGAAGTGCTGCTCACTGAGGAGTGAAGTGACCATCATTCTATGATTCTATTAGTGAAAGGACAAGGGGCAATGGTTTTAAATTGGAGATGAGTTGATTTAGACTGGATATTAGAAAGAAGTTCCTCACCACAAGGGTGGTGGAAGACTGGAACAGGTTGCCCAGGGAGGTGGTTGAGTTCCCATCCCTGGAGGCATTCCAGGTGAGGCTTGCCAGGGCTCTGGGCAAGCTGATGTAGTTGGGGATGTCCCTGCCCACTGCAGGGGGGTTGGACTAGATGAGCTCCAGAGGTTCCTTCCAGCCCAAAGCATTCTAGGATTCTATGATTCTGTGATTCATATCTCCTCTGCAAATGGGCTGGGTTTCATTTCAAGAAAGGGACCTGCTCCTCTCTGGAGGTGTCATGAAAAATAACAACTAGGTTGTTAGGAAGTGGTTGGGATGGAGCTGGAAATGATGCCAGGGACCTTCTGGTGGTTTTAGTGCACCCACAGGCAGGACTGGGAAAGGGTGAGGCAAATTCATGGAGGGTAACCTGTCCAAGGGCTGCTCCAGGTCTAACTGATGGTGAACCACTCACTGCTGGAAGCTGGGAGAGATTGGAAAGGAAAGGACTATCTATTTTCTGCCCTGAGCAGCAGGAACCTGAGCCCTTGGCGCGTCCTGGTCCTGCTCCTCCGATCCTGTGCAGTTTCACAGCTGAGTTAGCTAAAAATACTCCTTTGTCTTGGGCTTTCTAACTTCCTGTGCAGTTTCTCTTTAGACAAAAGTGGAGATCCCTGCCAAGATCAGATCCTGGAGGAGCTCTGTTGCTTATAAAATCAGCTGTGACCACGTGAGAGCTGTAAACATCTGGAAGCCATCTCTCCGCGGTGCACACTCGCTCCGGGTGGGACTCGAGCATGCTCAAGTGTCACAGTGTGTGCAGCTTTCTCAGAGCTGAAACCACTCCTGCAGAAAGTGCTTTGCAGATCATTAAAACCACAGGAAAAAAAAGAAATGGGGGGGGGAAAATCATATTGTTAAAATAGAGAGATTTTGAAGGGTTTTAGTGATAATCGTCTCAGCGTAAGGAGAGCATTTTCCTTCCTTTTATCCTCAGGGTCAGACACAAAGTGTTGCTCATCTGTGTGCTGAAGCTGAAGAGCTCTTCTCCAGCCACCCCATGAGTTAACTTACACTTAGAGCTGCTCCCCTGGGCCATGCACAAGCTGAGCAGGAAACTTTCTCAGCAGGATATCTGGTGTCCCCATATCCGGAGCTGGGAGCAGCGGGAGCACACCTGGGTCCCAGCAAGGTGCATGGCCAAGTCTCTCCATGAGCTGCACCAGGAGGAGAGGTCCTTGGAGAAGGAAGGAATTGGGAAGTCCATGTTCAAGCCTTGGGTTGGACTCCCCAATGTCTACGTGAGGTACAACCTTCTCCCACAGGTGCTACACAGCTGGGGGGGGGGGGGGCATTATTCTGCTTTTCTGCCTGTTTCACACAAATTGCAGATTCTGTGCCAAAGTTGTGCTGCAGGGAGGTTACTTGGTTGCTCAGCAACTGCATCAGGACTGAGAAGAGCTTGGGGTGGCAGGGAGCTGCCTGTGAGCTCCTGGTGGAAAGAGAATGAGGGCAAGATTTGGAGAGGTGATGGTGCCAGAGCCCTGGCCCAGGCTGCCCAGAGAGCTTGTGGAATCTCCTTCTGTGGAGAGATTCCAAAGGTACCTGGAGCTGATCCTGGGCAAGCTGCTGTGGGTGAGCCTGCTTTAGCAGAGGAGTTGGAGTAGATGATCTCCAGAGGAACCTTCCAACCCTCACCATGCTATGATGCTGTGAAACACCATGGGTCCTGTCTGGATTGCTATGGTAGCACAAGTAGTCATGAGCAGATCTTTTGCTTCAGCCTGCATCTTCAAGAGAGAAAAGCTGCTGTTGCAGATTCAGGAACACAGCCTTATTTTGCATCTTAAATAAATAAATAGGCCTTTGAGTGCAGGAAGATCCAGTCTGGAATGCATTGATTTGCTATGCCCTTGCAAGCCTTGCTGCTGGTGACCCCTGTGACCCACATCTGTTCACCAAGTGTAAGCCTTCCAAGTGCTAATGAGGCTGATCCTGGCATCACTTTACAGTTTACAGAATGTTCCCTTTAATTATTAAATACATTATTACCAACTCATCACTCCAGATGCCCTTTAAAGCTCTTCCTGAGCTCCTTCTGCAGCCTGATCCCAGTCCTACCTCCTACTACATCCATCTCCAAGAGCAGTTTCCACTGAGCAACACCTCCAGGAACCTGAGCTGTGCACCCATCAGATGAGAGCTAAATTCTTGCCTTTCTCACCTGTTCTTAGCTTTCCAACCTTTCCATCCTTGGTCATTTTATGGTTCCCATTTGCCTTTAGGGAGAAGTCAGGTACAGTGATTGCTGCTGCTCATTATGTGGTGATGGATGTGCAGGAATATGCAGCAACTACTCATGACACTGTGGGATTTTTACTCCTAGGATGCACATTTTTTTGAAGTCATAATATTTCCAAGCTCTATTACAACATTTGCAATGTGGGTAAAATATTACTTTAGTCTCCTGGAAAATGTCATTTCCCAGTAATTGGTGTTCTCCTCCAGGATCTCATATCCAGGCACTAATCCCTCTCCTCCAGCCTCATAGATATTCTTATCCTGTGTATCTTCAGCAAAGCTCCAGCTCCTCACTCCTCAGTTCCAGCTGATGGTCTGAAAACAAACTAATATTTCCCTAAAAGGTTTCATCTTGAGGAAAGCACTGAGTTTGGCATTATTCTGAGCATCTTGCTGGAAGTTAACTGATTTGTATTGCAATCACTATGCAAGGGCAGAAAATCAGAGTAGCATCATAGGATCATAGCATCACAGACTGGTTTGGGTTGAAATGAACCTTCCAAATCTTCAAAAAACTTCACTTCTGCCAGAGTTTTTTCCTCACAGTGTGTGGCTGGAAATGGGAAGTACCTGCTGAAAATATAATTGGTTTATCAAAACCTTTTGGGTATTGTATTAGTAATTAATTCAACATGAGGCAACTTCACACAGTCATGTCTCATGGAATAATCAAACACAGAGATGATACAAATCTATTTGTACATCTTATATCCTCCTGTTGTCTGTCCAGGGTAGGTAGAGGGTATATTTTCCTCCACTGCCCATTTCATACTCATTTTCCAGTGCAATGGTTGATTATCATTCTTTGTGTGCCATTTCTGATGTAAATGAGCAGTTTAATTTCAGTTGCATAAACAAACCTCAGACATCCTATATTGTAATCTCCCTGTTTTCCCCAAAAGGAGAAATTTTAACATCAAGCTGAGTTTATTCTCCTGATACTGAATCAGGAGGAGCATCTTCACCTCCACAGCACCTGGTAGTAGGTACTGCAAGGAGTTAACATGCTCTGGCAAGAAACTTGAGGATGAAAAGGAAAAAAGACAATCCAAGGAAATGAGAAGGTCCTGTATCCTATCAGGATGGAAAAATCATATCAGAAAACACTCCAAAACTCACTGGTGCATCCTCACCCACAACTGAGCTGCCCAGCCACCTCCAGACTTTAATTTCATACCCCACCAGTTTCCAAGTGAACAAATGCAAGGATATTCTGGAGTCCACACATCCAAGTATATTTTCTCCTCTTCATTTCACCCCAACATCACTAGGATACACTATCACCTACTGCCATGCTCAGGGTTTGGGCTGGAAAGAGCTTTGTTTTTTTTAAAGGACACTTGAACTCCTCCCCAGTCCTTGTTGTCCCTCCTAGGATGCTGGAAGGCAATGGAGGCAGAGGAATCCCATCCTTAGACATCACCCAGCTCCAAAACAAAGTCCTCAAAGGCAATTAACTTCTTCTTTAACCTCCAACAACCTCAGCTCCAAGGTCAGTGCCCAATAAAAGAGATTTCTGCTCAATTGTCTAATCACTCTTAATCTTGTTAGAGTGATCCTCAGCTCCAGCTGTTCTCTGATGTCTCCTACTTGCATTTTTCCCATTCCTTCCATCTTTCCTCCTCCTTTTCATTCCCTAGAACTTCTCCAGGCATATTTATGCCTCTTTTCCTTTTACTATATTTGGAATTCTTAGCTCTTTTTTCTAAACCAAACTACATCTCAAGTGCTCCAATTTTCTCACTCTCTTATTTAAGGTCCAACAAAACTGCTCTGAAAATGCTTTTTATTTTCAAGCTGACTTCCTATAGGTCCTAAATCTCTGCTAAATTTCCAAGAGCTGTTTTTTTTTCCTTCTGTCCTTTGCATGACCCATTTTTAAGCTCTAACTCAACAGAGCCTAGATACAGAAACTCTCTTGCCTTGTCCAGACCTTTCCTCTCAGTGAATTTTCCCTCTCCATGAAGTTTTGCTTTTGTTTTTAGCAACTCTTTCGGTCTCAGATACACTGACAATTATGTTGATTCAATCACCTACTGGGATTTTCTCCACTGCAGGAGAAAAAGATCCTTAAAAGGTTAAAAAGAAAAGAACAAACCTGGAAGTTTTGAATTCTCAGATATGTCATTTTTGTGTCAAACTGTAAAAATCCCAGGCATTATCCACCTGACAGTGTATATGCCTGTGTTTCTATTTTTAGCAGCTAGGAGATCAGCTTAATAGCTGGGTTGTGTTTGCCATCATGGGACAATGCTCTGCTTCTGCACTGTAACTTCTCTTCCCTACTTCATTTCTCTTAATAAAGAAACAATATATAAAATATTAACCAGCAATCTCTTTCTCTCACAAAGACACTGGTATCCTCTTTTCTTATTACCTTCAGTTCAAAGGATTTGTAGGGAGGGCACAACTGAAATCCCTGTGATTCCTTTTTCCCTGCTTTTCACCCTTGTCCCTGCGTGTGAGTTCTCCCCTCGAGGTCAGAGCTTTCTGGAGCAGCTCATCCTCTGCCTGCTCCCTCACTTACTAGGGAGACTCCATTAGATGTGGGGAGTAAGAAAGCATGAGCCCAGAGATAGTTTTCTTCACATCTTTTCCCTTTCCTCTTCTTTCTTGCTTGAATACTTCCTGAGACACATTGATCTGAGCTCCAAGAAAAGGGCACACATACATGTTCTGGGCTGTTTCAGTTCACACCTAGACTTTCTGTACAATGCAACCTGGGCCAGGCTCTCACTACACTCAGGACAAACAATTTCTTCCTTAGATCTATCTTGTCTAAATCTCCATCTTTTAGTTTCAAACCATCATCCCATGGCCTGGTACAACAGATGCTGCTAAAAATGTCTCTCCCCAGCTTTCCTGTAGGTCCCTTTAAGTACTGAAAGGCCACAAGAAGGTCTCCCTGGAGCCTTCTCTTCTCCAGCCTGGACAACCCCAACTCTCTCAGCCTGTCCTCAGAGCAGAGGAGTTCCAGCCCTCACATCATTTCTGTGACCTCTTCTGGCCCTGCCCCACCAGCTCCATGTCTCTCCTGTGCTGAGGAGTCCAGAGCTGACCCCAGCACTGCAGGTGAGGTCTCCCCAGAGCAGAGCAGAAAGGTCTTCAGAAGGTGAGAACATCTTGGTACCTTCTGCCCTTAGAGCTGGAAGCACACCAGAGCTCTCAGATGGGAGAAGATAAAGACAAGTGGGGGCAGGGAGAAAAATCCAGGCTGGCACATCTGGGTAGGATTATATTCTCCTTGGACCAAGCCACACAGGAAAATGCTGTTTGCTGTGATGAAGCATTTTCTCTCCCCCCCAAAATCTCCAAACTCCCAGCACATCCAAGGTTTTACTTTCTTGCTCCCAGTGGTACATAAAGATTGTATTTTTGAGGAGTTTTCTGCTTTACCCTTTTTTGTTCAGGGGCTTCATAAAGAGAACAAGGTAGGACCTTCCTTGTGCTGGGGACAAAGGTTTGGGTTTGTGCTTTTTCACTCTTCTCTCCTGCTTTGAAAGTGCATTCTGCTAACTTTTTTACAACTATTTAGAAAAAAAGCCTCCATTTGCCCTAAGAGCTGGTTATGGGCTTGTAATGCTGAAATAAAAAGCAGAATGATTTCATCCTGGCTATTAGTGATCAGCACAGCCCAGGCAGTAAAAGAAGTCCCTGAGGTGCATGTGGGTTGTGCTGAGCTGCAAGCTCACAATGTGTCTGCTGCAGGAGTGGAGGCAAAGGTTAGGGATGTCCTGGAAGAGAAAAAGAGCATATCAATAAACCCTAGGAAGCTTTTGGAGAAGGGGAGGATGAGAATCCTTCCTTCATGCCATGACTCAGGGCAAGGGCTTAGCAACCTGAGCAGAGAAGCATGTCCCAAGTGCTCTCCTGAGAGGCTGAGCAGCAAGGACAACTCCCATCAGTTCCAGTTCCATGGAAAGGGGAAGGGACAGGGAAGGGAAAATAGGATGTAAACTGATGGAAGATGTGATTACATGGATTACAGAGCTCCCTGACAAATTGGGAATATTGCTTCCAATCCCCAGCTCCCTATTCCCTCCAAGACTTTGGGCCAGGGCGCTCCAAAACTACTCCAAGAAAAATAAACTTTTCACCCCATCCCTTCCTTAAAACAGTGAGACAAAGATTTGGAGATGAGGAAGCATCTCTTAGTGTGTTTGCAATGAAATGTGGGGCTCAGAGGGACTCTTGCACAGCCTCAGTGTTCCACAGTGGACTATAAAAGCTTCTCCAAAAGCCATAGCTGTTCAGAAGAAAGGCTAGGATGGGAGCTGAAGAGCCCTCAGATTCCCTCATCATTCCCTTTAGAAGCCAATACTGATAAAGCTCCAATCCAAAGTACTTTAGCAGAGTACTTTGGGTTAAGCACCTCTTTGGTCAAGGGCTGAGGGAACTTTACAGGCTCAACTGCAGCCTCTTAACATGGAAATGACATTTTCCTGTTCTCTACTGATAACTTGTGCCCATGCCTGACTCTGCAAGACATAACAAAGAGGAGGTGAAAGCACTGACCTTTGGGTTTCTCCTCTTCTGGAGATGCAGAAGTGTTCAGCTCTTCCTCCACAACACCCCAGGGCAAACCTGAGCAGATTTGAGGGACTACAGCACAGGTCCCACTGATACCTCCCTTGCCTTCAGAAAGCAGCCTTGGAGCTCTCCATGCCACCCATCTGGGAACACTTCAGGCAGGGATTTATCTCCTTGCTGTCAAATCTCTGGAGGAAAAAAAGAGATCTTCTAGCATTTAACAGGATTTATGAGTTTCAGCCTGCCTGAAGTGGCCTCAACTTTTAAACCCACATGTTTAGACCAGGCTGTGTCTTATATCTAACCCAACCTGAACTGGGGAACCATCAAAAATGATGTGAGGGCTAGAAGCTCTCTGCTGGGAGGACAGGATGAGAGAGTTGAGGTTGTTCAGCCTGGGGAAGAGAAGGAAGGCTCCAGGGAAATCTTCTTGCAGCCTTTCAGGACTTAAAGGGACCTGTAAGAAAGTTGGGGAGAGACTTTTTAGCAGGACCTGTTGAGACAGGACACAGGGTGATGGTTTGAAACTAAAATAGAAGATTTAGACAAGATAGAGGAAGAAATGTTTTATTTTGAGGGTGGTGAGACCCTCTCCCAGGTTGCCCAGAGAGGTGGGAGATATCCCATCCCTGGAACCATTCCAGGTCAGGATGTTTGGGGCTGTGAGCAACCTGCTCTAGTTGCACATGTCCCTGCTCAGTGCAGAGGGCTTGGACTAGATGACCTTGAAAGGTCCCTTCAACCCAAACCAGTCTATGATTCTGTGATCTCCAGCAGGATGCCCAGAGAAACAACTTCTCAGCAAACTGTCAAGCATCAGCTCTCTCTGATAATACCTGCAGACAAAGAAATTACATCAGGAATGACTTCCCTCCATCTCAGTAAAAGCACATTAGGAAAAAAAAAACCCTTCCATTTCTAGGAAAAAAGCCTTGACAGCTGTGTTGAAATTACCTCTGGTAATTTCAATTGAGTGGAAGCTTTTATATTTGATTGCCCCCAAAAATGTAAAGCATGTCACTTATTAAGCTTTTATGTCTGACACTGAGTCTGGTACCTGACGACATCTTCCCAGCAATCTAGAGATCATGCAGCCTAATGTACTCAGAAATGGTAGAATTAGGTATGGTGGAAAGTCATTAAATTGGAAATTAAATGGGCTCACTTGGTTCTTGAAGGTAATCTTCAGAAATGCTCAACCTGCCTCTGCAGAAGTCAGGAAACATCTCCCATAGCAGCAGCCTGAGCTTGCTTGTTCTTCCTTTAATGGCAACAATTAGAATCATGAAGGGTAGAAGAGACCTTTAAGATCATCAAGTCCAACCATTAACCCAACACTGCTAGGTGACCACTAAACCATGTCCCTCAGCACCACATCTCCATGGCTTTTCAATCCCTCTAAGGATGGTGACTCCATCACTGCTCTGGGACAACCCTTTTGGGGGAAGAAAACAATGCCATGCAAGTGGTCTGATTCTCTGGCAAGCCAAGTGGTTTTCTACCCAAGTGAGAAACATCTAACAGTCCATCATGGTGCTGCCTTTAAGGAGCAATTGCAGGAAGGGATAAAAATCTCACTTAGCTTAGTCTATTAAAATCCACATAAAAATATACAAAAATAGCTGAAGGGAAAATGTCTGTAAAAGGTTTAGGCCAAATTAAACAGCCTCAAAATGCTTAAACCAGTGTTGCCATGGTTTCTCACACCAGCAGGATGCTAAGCCATCTAGAGTCTGCAGTTCTTTCTTCCTTGGGATCTGGGAATTTCACTCCTTAAAAAGGGTGATGGGTGTAATGTGGTGGGGCTGGATCCTCAACCCATGGCTCATGCCTCACATGGCACCCAATTCTCTGCAGGATTCTGGTGGGTTACCACAGGGTATTACAGATTCATTTTGCTTGGAAGGGACCCTTCAGATCATTGAGTCCAACCATTAACCTAAAGCTGCCAGGTCACCACTAAACCATGTGCCTCAGCACCACATCTCCATGGCTTTTCAATCCCTCCAGGGATGGTGACTCCACCACTGCCCTGGCTAGTCTATGCCAGGGCTTGACAACCCTTTTGGGGAAGAAATTGTTCCTAATGTCCAACCTAAACCTCCCCTGGCACAACTTGAGGTCATTTCCTCTTGTCCTGTCTCTTGTTCCTTGGGAGAAGGGACCAACACTCACCTCATTCCAACAAGCCCCTCAGATGCTTCAACTGCCCACATTCTCTGGGCTCAGCCATGCTCTGGCAGCAGCAAGCACTGCTGGTGACTTGTAGAGCTCTTAAAGGGAAATTTTTGGTTCCCACCTTACAGCTGAGGCTTTGCTTCCCAGAGCATGTGCATCCTAATGTGGTAACAATCTCTAGGTGAACATTAATGGTCTTTCTGGGAGTAGAAAACCATGCACTGCTGCCAAAGATCTGGCTCTGGTTAAGAGCTTCAACTCTCCAGGTAAGCACCACTGAGGAAAAGATGCTTTATTAACAAAAAGACCAAAACCTCTCAAAATAAACCTTAAAGAACAATAAAACCAAACCAGTTGCAATATAAACACACCCTTTTGTGCCTTTCTGCTGCAGAACATCTGGCTTAGAAGATCACCCATGGACCAGTGCTTCCTGCACAGGTTAATGGTAACTTGAGATGGGGAAGAGCAAGATTTGCTTTTCCTTTGCTGCTGCTACTAGGAACCCTTCTGCTTTTCACATGGCTCCCTCCCTGATGAGGGAAACTACTCAATGTTAGCAGAGCAGGCAATCAAAATGGATATCCCAGAATCCCAGCACAGTGGGGGTTGGAAGGGGCCTTTGGGGATCATCTAGTCCAACCCTCCTGCTAAAGCAGGGTCACCTCCAGGTGGATTTGGAGTCTCTCCAGAGAAGGAGACTCCACAACTTCTCTGGGTACTTTGAAAATGACATGACAGAGCTGAGATAGACCATTCCCTATTGCCCCATTATCCTTGGAGATGTCCCTGCTGACCTGCAAGAGGATTGGATTAGATGATCTCGAAAGGTCCCTTCCAATACAAACCACTCTATGATTCATTCCCACACCTTCAGAGGGCAGAAAGCTCAACACAGAGGACTTTAGGAAGATCAAGATGGTGTGGACTCATGCCCAATGCTTCCTGAATGCTTGAGGCTGACAAAGTGTTAATATTTCTCTGGCCTGACCTTAGTGTGTTATTGTCAAGTTTTATTCCACTGTTGAATTGTGCAGCCTCAGGCAAGCATTTGCCCTCCTTGCCTCAATTTTTCCCCCTCTATAAAACAACAAAGGAATTACAATACTTTGACAGTTATGAAAACACATGACATTTACACTCCTTTTACATAATGCTGACTGCTCAAAAAAAAAAAGGAGGGGGGGGGCAGGATGTATTGCCTCAAATTTCATGTTAATGCACTGGACTATCCTGGAAAATATCTCCAGAGGCAAACAGAAATGGTGTAAAGTTGATGGCAGGTGGAACCACGACTTCACAGCATGAGGCTGCAGCAAAGCCTTTGCATCTGATGAAAAACAAATGATAGTACACCAGGAGCCCAACATTATTGCTTAATCTATTCAAAATTTCCTAAGGTGCCACAAACACATTTATAAGAAGGATTTTGGAGTAGAGAGATGTCTCAATATTTAAATGTCAGAAGGAGTAATAAGTAAGTAATTATGTTTTGCCTTTCATTCACTCTTTGTCAGGGCTACAGGCTGATGGCCCTGGAGATTGAAGGCTTCTCTCTAGACAGTGAAAATACTCATTATTAACACAATGCACACAAAGGTTTCCCTGCCATGCTTTCCAAAAGCAGCCCAAAATGAGACTTTTCTAGCCTAAACCCCCCTGCAGTCAGCAGGGCCATCTGCAACTAGAGCAGGTTGCTCACAGCCCCAAACAACCTGACCTGGAATAATTCCAGGGATGGGACATCTCCCACCTCTCTGGGCAACCAGGGCCAGGGTCTCACCACTTTGGAAGAGATGATGTGCAATGCTCTCTCCACAGTCTTTCTTACTGTCTAGATGAGCAGCAGGGGTGACAAATCTTAGACTCATAGAATTATTTAAGTCAATGTTTGCAGGTCTGAGAGCATCAGAAATGGTTTCATTCCATTCCCATGGCACATTCACCTTGTCACAAATTACTGATGTTCTTTAATAGTGAAGCTGGGCCAAATAGAGCAGAATTACCAAATATTGCTGCTGAGTGGCTTCTTCCCAGGGTTGGCAACAGCTGAAAGGGAACAGATCAAATTGTGATGTTCATTCATCTTAATGGTTGTATGGGTGAGGAGATATTGTTAGTCCTGGTCTTGGATTACATGAACCTGGATTGTACATCCATAGGCAGCATTGCTAAGGGCTGGTGCACATGTCCCTGCTAAGTACAGGGGGGGGTTTGGACTAGATGACCTTGAAAGGTCCTTTCCAACCCAAACCATTCTACAGTTCCATGATTCTATGGTTCAAAATTGGGATGGGTTATCTTCCAGAGGAGGCAGGTTGTCCCCAATAAACTATATAGCTTATTCAGGCAACTAACTTACCACTGGGCATCTAAATTCTGGTAAACAAACACCATTCCTGAAGATTAATTCTTCAAGATGTGATTCCTGGGGCAGTCTGGAGCCTCTCAAAGGTTAGCAACACTAAAAAACAAGCTGAGAACATCACCCAAAAAGCTAAAGATGGAACACAGGCCCCAAGCAGCAATACTTCTGTGGCTCAAACGTTGCCCACTGAGCTCTAGTACCCAGAGAGGCAAGGAGGAGGAGGAGGATTTGGAGGAGGAGGGTGAAAGCTGGCCTTGTTTCAGCAGCATCACTGCTGGAGAAAGCCAAGCAGAGCTCTGGGGCGGTGCATGTGCTTTAATAGGAATGCAAAGTGGTGTGGGAAGGAGGAGCAGGAGCCAAGCAGCTGGCTTCCATTAATCATCAGCTCCCTTGGAGGCTGGGAGGATGACTCTGGGGTGGTGAAGGCCAGACCTCATTGGCTGGGGAAGAAAGGGGCAAGGGGAGGTGGATGGGGTGGTGTGGGCAGGCTGAGCAGTGCTGGGGTGACCTCAGAGTATGTGGGTTATAGGAGCACTTGGGGAGCAGGGACTGGGGGAGAACTCTGCAAACAGCATTGAGCCAACAACCAGATAAATACAGTGATTGTGGCTTTGACTCCAGGAGAGAAGGTTGACAACTGTAGCTGTTCTAAATACTGTTATTTTGGTGGATTTTCTTAATCTCTCCATCTCCAAGTTCTCTTGTTTCTTTCCTCTGGAGCTGACTCACCCTCCTTGGCTCTCCTTGGCTAGCAGTGGGATTGCTGCTGTAAGCTCCATGTGTGGGAAAAACACTCCAGCTGCTACCAAGAGCAGGATTTCTGACCATAATTTCCAGTGTGGTTTTGGTAGCACAGGTAAAACCCTACCTATGTCAAGCTGTGCTGCTAGGTTCCTGTCCCTTATGCATCCCAGTGAGACCTCACCCCTAAAGGAGCATCTCAGCTCTGGGTGAAGAACATTGCACTTCCCTAAAATCTGCTGGTAAAAATCGGGATTTCCTGCAAAATAACTCCCCATGCACAAGACATTGGACTGCAACACCAAGAAGAGACATTGCTTTCATTATAATAGCAGGAAAAATTGGTTAGAACCAATCCAAAATGGAAGGGAAGTTTTTTTACTGCTTTTTTTTTAAGGATGTCTTAACTGCAATTGTTGTATACCAGCACTGCTCATTCAATTCAGTGCCAGCCAGGCCAAGAAGTAATGGGATGGGTTATTCTTGTCATAGAATCCTAGAATGGTTTGGGTTGGAAGGGACCTCTGGAGCTCATCTAGTCCAACCCCCCTGCAGTGGGCAGGGACATCCCTAACTAGATCAGGTTGCCCAGAGCCCTGGCAAGCCTCACCTTGGATGCCTCCAGGGATGTGCAGGAAAGGTTAAATTCCTGCATGCAGCAGTGGCTGAAAGCAGGTATTAGAGCACTTGTACCTGTTGGGATCTGGAGGAGATCAGAAGCAGTACAGGGAAGCTTGGATCCCATGGCAGGTCCTCATCTCTGAAGGATGCTGTAAGAATACCTGGTGAGCAATGGAAGATAGGAAGGGTGAGCATGGTAGTGTTGGGTGGCTGGTGGCACTCGATGATCTCAGAGGTCTTTTAGAACCACCATGATTCTGTGATTCTATTCTATCTGCTCCAGGTAAATGTCACCTGGCCTGTGTTTGCAACAATCAAGGGACAGAGCAGGACCTGCTCCTGACATCTCCTTCCACTGGGAGCACGACCCCAGCACAGGCTTTGGCATTTCAGCTCCAAAGCAATCTGGCTCCCTCTTGTGGTCCCAGTGGTTATGGCAGGAGAAGTCAGATGGGACAAAATGGGATATGGGATTTCACAATGCTCTTCGTTTAAGAGAGGGTTGGAAAAGATCCTTCCACCAGTAACTGCAGCAGACTGAAGGGTAGAGGCCCAAAGGACAAAAAATGAGTTATCCTGACTTCAACTGGACAGAAGCCATAAACACCCACCAGCCACACTGAATGGAGGAAGAATCTCCCCAGCATTCCTTGGCCCTGCTCCACAGCTGCTTTTCTCTCACACAACAAAACAGGTATGTGTGTGTGCCTTTGTGAGAGCCTCCTGAGAGTCAAACCAGAGCCAAGCAAGAGCCTTGGCTCCTCTGAATACTTCACCTCCTCTCTCCTGGTGGGAGAAAGTCCCCATCCCACCCCAACAGGCTGCAGGTACTGACTCACCAACCACCCACAGCTCACCCTCAGCCGATGACTGGCCTCTGTTCTCATCTGGAGTTTATTCTTCCAGTGTGGCCAAATAAAACCTAAATGTTGTCTCTAACAGTGAGTTTGTTGCTAGTGATGTTATTTATTTTTCCTCCACGTGGCTCCCCAAAGGAGCAAATTGTTCTTCCCCAAGATGTCACTTTGCCCTCAGTCTCTCAGCTGTCGACCTTTTGGAGCATGAGCTTTTTTAACAAGCACCTTTCGATGCCACTCAAAGGTGGCAGAGGCAGTTTTGATGCCAACAACTAAACCTGCAGGAAGGCCGTTTTTCCCCCCATTTTTCCCTAATGGAACAACTTCTTTCCCACAGGAATTGAATACATCCTTCATTTGGCATAATTAGATGCGCAGGTACAATGGAGAGGCTTTGTCCTCCCTCTGCCACTCCAGAGCAGTGCTTTGTGTCAGTGATGGACTCTAGTAAATCATTCCTCCTCCAACCACCTCCCCCATCCCCTCTGGTCAACAAGGAGATTGCTTTTGCCTCCAAATTGTATCATATTTTCCTGCTAAGGGACGTTGAATGGTCTCAAACCCTCAGGATTTCAGGCAACAGGGGTGCTGCCAGGAAGTGGGCTCAGATTCTGCTGCTATTTGTGACCTTTTTTATTACTTTTTATTTTTCAGGCTTTTTATTTTGATATTTTAGGCTGTCAGTAGGAGCTGTGCCTGAAGCCAAAATTAGGCTTTGTGTTCTTGCAGTGTGAACTGTTCCATATTCCCTCCTGGGGAAGGGCAGCAAGCGTGGGCACAGCAAGGAGGCCAAATATTTTGTTGAGCAAATTCTCTATTCAGATTAAAAGTGCAAACCTGAATACTGAATCAGCAGTGATGGTTTCAAGCTAGGCATAACATCTGAGATGGTTTCCCAGATATTTTCCAGCACACAACAATACTAAATGCCTTTGTCAAGTGGAGTTGAACAGATACAGGGGTGCTTTGCCTGCTGTAAAAGTAACTGTGAGGATGGGAGTTGGCAAGTGCCTTACCAGAACTAACACTGATTTGTTTTGCTGTATTTATGGTAATGACAAAACTGGGCCTTCTTTTTTGGCTAAACATCTATTGTTTTCCATGGCATCTGCAGCATGAAGGAAGGAACAAATACATGCTTCATTGATGATGCTATCTCCTGAAATGCTGTTTATATCTCATAGCAAACACCATCCTGGTGGAGCACAGGGTTGGTTTTTTTTGCCTGCTACAGAAAGCAAGTTCCTCTGCGGGGTTAAATCTTAGAGCAGCCTCTCTACTCTCACTGGTAAAGATCCTGTGCCATCTCGTCTTTGCACAGCTACAAGGAACTTACCAAAGGTTTCTGGCTGCAAATCTGACGTGAAAAAATAACCTGAAAGGAAAATGAAAGGAAAGCCTGGAGTGTAACAATAGTTCCTCCTTACCAACCCACCCCAGGCCCCAATCCCTATTTACTAGGCACTCCATAAACAAAACAAGCCAGGCAAAGCTCTTTTTGTCTGAAGAAATCACATCCTCCAGGGTGAGACCCGAGGCAGCAGATGGGGAGCACTGGGAAACAATGAGGGTCCCAGCCCTCATCAGCGAGAGCTGTCAGTGGCAGAGGGGAGTTGGGTGAGTGAGGCAGAAGAGGAGCTGCTGCAGCTGAGCCAGGATTCAACAATAAAATGTTACTCTGCTGTGATGTTTTCGAGATATTAAGGTTTTGGCTGAAAATTGTTCCCTGAGAAGGATTTGTTTGCCAGGCAGGGAGCCCTGAATGACACCTGGACCAGTGCTGCAAACTGTTCTGCTGTTAAATGCCACTCAAAAAGCAATACTCAGCCAGCAGCAACCAGTCAGGATTCCAACTAGCACCAGTGCCACTGCTTTACCAGGCCAGCCCTAAACATTGATTGAAATAGAGGAAATACCAATGCTATGAATCAGAAAAATTAGTCTCTTCAGAAAAGAGAGGGGAAGATCAATCCAGGCACTAGAAAAGAACACTAATTTCATTAAAGGATTAGCCTTCATAGAGGATTTTCTCTTTCAGAAGGTTGAAAAACTTCCCATCTCTGTGTAAGCTCTCTGGGGAGTATTCAAAACAGCCCTGGGGAGCTGTCTGGGCTCTGTGGGGAGCAGAAGAGGAGCTGGGTACTCACCTCCAGCCCCATCCCTGACCCCCTCGGTGAATGTACTGGCTACAGGAGAACTTGGAAGAGATTAAACCTTTAAATACTACTCCCCTCCTTCAAGTTCAGCAAAGTACTTAAGCTCATCATCTTCCCACTTTTGACAGTCTCTTTTAATACACAGCATGGGCACTAGCTGAACAACTTTATCTTTCTTTGATATAACTTCAGTGGATAATCAGTCATGACAAGAAAATGCCTAAAGCAATTCTGAGACTTCCAACCCAAGAGTTGGATAAAAAAATCATGAACACAGTATTTTGTAAAACTAATTTCTTTAATGGCATAACAGTTTTCCTGCACATAAGACAGAAGAGTTGGTGCTCTGTATGTTTGAACAAAGTGTTCTGCTGGTATTGCAACACTACAAAGCCTAAACTAGGATGAACATTTTGACCTTTGTAATGGCCTAGATAACCTCTAAAGGTCCCTTCCAATCTAAACTATTCTATGGCATGGAGTTGGACTCCATGATCCTTGTGGGTCCCTTCCAGCTCAGGAGATTCTATGATCTAGAAAGGGATTTGTATAAACAGAATTTGATTCCAAAGTCTAAATGCTCCAAGATTTTCACATCAAAACTTCCATGTCTAAACAACATTCTGGCAAGGGATGCCACAGATGCTGTAACAGCTGGAAAAAACCCATGTTATTGCTCCTATGAAAACAAACTCACTTATTTTCTACTGTCAGGAATTTGCAGTACCATCTTTTAAGGTCTCCCTTGGGATGTGACACTTAATAAGCACTCCATCCCCTCCAGTGTCAAAGCTCTACCTCCTTCATGTATCTCGACAAGGACTTCCTTCTGTAGAGAAAGGTCACAGAAGAAGGCCACCATTCCCCTTTGCAGTGGTTATCTTGCACAAAGAAATGTAACTTCAACACAGTATCTCACACCAGGTTTGTGAGTCTCATCAGTCTGACTTCTGCTAATGAGAACTCCTTAAAAAAATCCTCTTTTCCTATCATATGCTCCCTGACAGCACAGAAGGATGAGTGTGCATCTGCCCAAAATCCAGCTAACAAAAGGAAAAATGGTGTCTGTAACAGGAGAGGATTAATTTCTTTAAACTCTAAGCTCACTAGAGATCCAGAGATCATTTCCTATTCTGAACTTCATTTGGGATTTAGAGGGAATGGACTTGTCCACCCTCATGTGCAGACTTCCCAGCTTTCTACAAGGTGTGAACACGATCGCTCACTTCCTTGCTAAACTCCAGAACCTTAGAAGAACTTCCTATAACATCAATGTGAGTGTCATAAGGAATGATCAAAAGGTGAGGGTAATGGGGTTTTAGATGACCACACACCCTCTTGTATCTCTCCTTTGCACCCCTAGTGTGCCCCTCAAAGACAATCCTTTTCTTACGTAAAGCTTCATATAGTTTTACAGATTGATTTTCAATTTTCTCTTTGACTTTTAACACCTTTCCAGCATCAGATCTCCTTCCAGCACTCTCAATATATATTGTAGTTGTGTCACCATTGGTGATGTCAGAAATTACAACATTATCATCATTAACTAGGAATGTCCTTGGGAAAAAAGCCTTCATATAGTGATATACATCTGTGTCCAGAACAACCATTTGCTTCTCCCCATCTGCATCATGATTGAAATTACTCATCTCTCTGGTAAGTCTGTGTTGCTGGTGACTCCTCCTTGGTCTCTGATGGGACTTACTCTCTTCTTTTTTCTCCTCCTCTGAAAGGGATTTTGCTTTGAGTAACAGAAAGTCTCTCAGCACTTTGATTGCTGGAAATGATCCTTGAACACAAATCTGCCCATTGGATTGCAAAGGACCAAAGCTCAAAGCTGTGCTCTTCTGCTGAATTTCTTGTATCAGATCTTCTAGAACAAACTGATCTTTGAAAACAGACATATTGAGGACAGATGTGACAGAGCTGAAGACCTAGGAGTTTGAGTAAGAGAAGTTAAGTGATGGTTAACATAACACAGCAATGGAAGTGCAACTAGAGGAATGATGGATGAGCTTACATTCTCACTGTAACGGGTTACTTTCAGTGGGTAGTATCTGGAGAGCCTCTTGTCTTTCAGTCGATGCTCATCCTTCTTTAGAACACTCTCTACAACTGAAGAGAAAGCCAGACTCACTTCTTGTACAGCATGGTATCACAGCATTGCCAGTCTGCTGGTGGAACACTTCACATAGGTGGTTTTCTGATGCTTTCCCTAACAATTTCCCATGCATACACACACGCAATTCAGTGTTACTGCCTAATATTTTATGTATTAGTCCAAATTATTCAGATAGAGACAGAAGCCTGCCTTCTTAGAACATTAATTGGCAGAGATTTATTCTCAAAGGGCTGACTACACAAATCTTGTCATGCACAGCGTGAATTTATTCCTCAAAGCAAACCTAAACGCTTTGCAAGAAGCCTGTTCGAAGTCATGACTTCATTGAACAGAAAGAAAGTCATTAAGCTTTGACTGCTTAAAAGAGAGGTGCTAGAAAATCTTAGTACAATCCTAATAATTTAAAATCATTTCATTTCTGGTTAACGTTCAAGGGCTAACTCTAAATACCTTCTTGGTCTTCAAAAGTTACATATGCGACTCCTTCCCTCCCTGTTGGATACATGACTTCTTCCACATCTCCACCATTGTTTTTCGACATTTGGAAATGAATCATCAGTATGTCAGCCATCACATCATTCTGGAGAAGGCCATCTGGAACACCAGAGATGACAACTGTCCTGGCTGACTTAGCAGCTTGTCCTGTTGCCTGTACACAGAGACAGGACACACTGTGAAGGCACAGAGAGCATCACGCACCTCTCGCAGGGGTTGCCCAGATTTTACCCCCATCACTGGAGCAACCCTCTCCTTCCTTTTGCATAGACAACTTGTGCATTTAGGAGGTAATTTTGAGCACAAGTGTTGTGAGGAGCATCTGAGGGAAGTGGGGTTGTTTAGTCTGGAGAATAGGATGCTCAGGGGAGACCTCCTCACTCCCTACAGCTCCCTGAAAGAAGGTTGGAACCAGGTGGGGTTTGGTGTCTTCTCCCAAGTAACAAGTGACAGGACAAGAGGAAACAGCCTCAAATTATGCTAGGGGAAGTTCACTCTTCCCTGAAAGAGTGGTTAAGCACCGGCCCAGGCTGTTCAGGGCAGTGGTGGAATCACCATCCCTTGAGGTATTCAAAATCCATGCAGACATGGCACATCATAACATGGCTTAGTGGCATGGAGGTGTCAAAATCTGAAGAGAATGAAGAATTTTAATACAGTTCAGTAAGGATTGTCTTTGCAGAGTGGAAGGGTCAGATTCAAACCATCCTTGCTTGTTAAATTCATGAGAGCTGGGAGCTAGGGCTGTGCTCTGACTCAGCTCTCTCCACTTATTAAGTGGCTAACCTTGTTAAATTGGAAAAACATAATCCCAGTCCTCTGAGACTCGCTGTGCGTGAGACAGCTAACTACACACATGATTTCCATCAGAGCCAAACCTCCCAATGCTGCAAGCATGAAACCCATCCTAAATAGGATTTGCATCCATGTCTTGTTAAGAAAAGCCTATTTTCTTTCCATTTTCATTACACAGATATAAACAGAACTATTTCACTGGGAGTATCACAGCAAAATCACTGCAAATGGTAGAAACACGGAGTGAATTTTGTAACAGTTCATTGGCTTTTTGGAAGAAGGAAGACAATTTAGCATGTCTGCATGGCAGCTTCGGAGTGACTGTACTTGAGGTCAGTCACTCCATCTAAATTCTTTACACTTCTCTCACCAAATTTCTTCTGGAACTGGGCTGCACAAATGATGAGAGCCAGCACAGCATCTGCAAAGGCTGCAGAACGTGCTGCCAGGGGCAAATGCTCTGAAAGCCTTGTGGACCACCACTGCAGTGCTTCTGGAGGGAGTGAGGAGACAGATTCATAGGATTGTGCAACCATACAGGCTTTTCATTCATGAAGACATGAGGCCTCATTTGATCACCCATCAGGTTTAAAGAGCTAGGAGCTTTAATTGTATTAGACAATTATTTTGGTGGTAACGTTGGCGTGAAAGCAAGTTCCCGCACTAATGAGACAACATGAAGAGAATACAAACAGGCTGCTTCCAGGATTGATGAAGCTTTATGCAGGATTCTTCTCATGCTTCAGGCAGCCAATGCAGCCCCTGCAGGAGCAGGAGCACTCAGCTGCCAGACAGCATCTTGCACCTTGCCAGCTGGTACTGGAACAACACTCCCATGCCTGCTATTGGGGTTAGGATAAAAACCCCCATGAATATATTCAGTTTGTCTGTGCTGATTGACTTCTAAGACATGTCTGTGTTCAGTGGTGGTTGCTAGACAGAAATCATAGGTTCGTAGAATGGTTTGGGTTGGAAGGAACCTTTTGAGGTCAACTAGTCCAACCCCTCTGCAGTCAGCAGGGACATCTGCAACTAGATCAGGTTGCTCAGAGCCCCAAACAATGTGACCTACAATGGTTCCAGGGATGGTGCACCTACCACCTCTCTGGGCAACCTGGGCCAGAGTCTCACCACCCTCAGCATCAACAATTTCTTCTTTTATCTAGTCTAAATCTCCCTCTTTTAGTTTAAAACCATCGTCCTTTGCCGTGCACCCACAGAGTCTCTCCTTATCTTTTAGGCCCTTTAAGTACTGAAAGGCTGCAAGAAGGTCTCCCTGGAGCCTTCTCTTCTCCAGCCTGAAAAACCCCAACTGTCTCGGCCTCTCCTCACAGCAGAGAGCTTCCAGTCCTCCCATAATTTCTGTGGCCTCCTCTGGCCCTGCTCCACCAGGTCCATGTCTCTCCTGTGCTGACTCCAGAGATGGCCCTAGCACTTCAGGTGAGGTCTCCCCAGTACAGAGCAGAGGGGCAGGACCAGGTTTGCCCTTTTCCTTCATGCCGACTTTGCTGTTAACTCTCTGAGGCTCCTACCCCGTGGCGTAGTTGGAGGACAACTCTTGGGGAGCGCTTCCCTGAGAGAGATCCCCTGAGGCGGGAACAGTCCCGCGAGCAGTCCCAGGCTCTGCCTGGCCTCACGGCAGCGCCCCGAAATGTGTCGGCGAGCCCCGACCCTTCCCCTCCCCGAGCCAAGGCCCCACACGGGACTGCGACGCTGCCCTGAGTGCCGTGCCCGCCCCCTTCCCGCCCGCAGGCACTTGCCATGGCGCTTGCTCCGCCGAGGTTTGGCCTCCCGCAGGACTCCAGAGGATCCGGCTGCCCCCCGAGCAGGATCCAGGCACTGGGGGCACTCGGGGAGAAGCGAGGGCTCGGCCTGCCCT
The DNA here is from genome assembly GCA_013396975.1 of Bucco capensis. Classification (NCBI taxonomy): domain Eukaryota; kingdom Metazoa; phylum Chordata; class Aves; order Piciformes; family Bucconidae; genus Bucco; species Bucco capensis. The sequence continues at coordinate 664,580 of VWZO01011417.1, read as the reverse complement.
GGCCCACCGGGGAAACCGAAAGGGAAACGGCGAAGAGGGGCGGGGGGAGAGAAAGTGCTTGGGAGATACTCCGCACCGCCTCCTGCAGGCCCCGCCGTGGGCAAGCTCGCGAAGTGGCAATACAATGACTTCAGAGTTAATGGGAGGAAACTTCAGGACCCCTGTCGTCCAGCAAACCCCCAGGGATTCAGCAAACCTCCTGTTATCCAGCACCTCCTCCCGGGATCCAGCAAACCACCCCCCAGTATCCAACAAATCCCGTTATCCAGCAACCCCCACACACACTCCCAGGACCCAGTGAACCACCCTGGTCTCTAGCAAACCTCCATTATCCAGCAACGCCCCCCCC
>VWZO01011417.1:543426-664198 GCA_013396975.1 Bucco capensis | reverse complement strand
CCCCCCAGTACCCAGCAAACTCCTTGTTATCCAGCAAATCCCCCGTTATCCAGCAAACCCCCATCTAGTGACGCTGTCTTGCAAGGTGATGTCCTCTGGCTCTTCTTCAAACTTCCAGTCAAAGACTACTTCACTCCAGTAGGTAGGAAAATGACTATTGCCATTTCTAGAAACATCACCTAAATGCCTTAGTGTTGCTTTTCATCATTGGAACCATATTTGCAGCCTTTATGTGGCACCACTATTGCTTGAAAATGTAAAGAGTTTCATCAAATCAAAGTCACAAACTCTCTGTACATAACATTTACAAATACTGATTGTCTTACAAAGGTTACTTAAAATCTCCTTTTATGTACTTAAAACCTGGAGATTCTCACTACTTCTACACACTGTGATACCTTATGAGAAAGTCAAACTTCTTCCTTTTTTTGAAGTATTTATTTAACATCAGTGTTGTATAGTTAAAACTAATGACATTTTTTACCTTCACTAGGTTCCCCCCCTTTCTTTTTCAGGCATCTGATCTTACCCACATTTTAAGGCAAAAGTATATAATTTCCATAAATACTCCAGCACTACTATGTTTTTAATTATTATTCCATAATTGCCAGGTAATCAATCCATGCCTTTACATGCTTTAAACAGTAAGAGGTGCTACAGCCACGTGTATTTCAAAATCAGCCTTTCAGTGTTCCTTATTCAGCTCTGTCTCTTGCTTCTCTAGAATAATAATACCTGAGGTAGATTGCTCTTCTTGCATTAGTCTGGTTCACTGTCCTTCTCCTGCATACTGAGATGCCACATACTAAGAAAATACGTTCTTTTCAATGTCAGACCTGTGCTACTTTGAAGTTTGTAGTTGGAGAACCATTTCAGCTCCCTTCTGAAGCTGTGGCACTTGAAAAAAGGTCTGGGAAATGGCTTTTGGAACCCAAGTGTAAGAAGGATATTATATCCTATTATATTCCCATAGTTTGCAAGATACAAAATCTGTACATTTGCAGAAAGCAGTCTTAGATTCTTTCCTTAAGTATAATAAAGTACAAGTTTATTTTTCAAGTATAAATTCCAGAACATTAAAGCACCCTCTGCATAACTTTCCATGCCTCTGATGAAGCAAAAAACCCCAAACTTCTTGAGTTCAGCCCACAGCTTCCTACACTGCATTCTATGTGTCCTCCTCAAAACAAACCCATGTTGCTCCTTTTGAGGTATATTTGATGTTCTCTATTTCCCCACCACTATTACTGGGCTTTTGAAAATGAATTTCAATCATGTCCTGGATGCTTTCATCATCGTTATCCAGCTCTGGAATTCCTTTCAACAAAATGGTCTTCTTAGAAACGCCACAGTAGATCTATCAGGGAGAGAAAACCAAACCTGGATTACACATCAGCTGCTGCAGATACTAGGAATACACATATCCTTGATCAGACCTGGCTTTGATCAGATATGGCTTTGATTTCTTATTCCATTTTAAGACTTTGGACAGTGTGGTGTATGTCTGCTGCTCCTGCAAATAGCAGGAGTTCCAAACTCTTACCATACACCAAGAGTTGGGGGGTTGGACTAGATGATCTTTCTAGGTCCCTTCCAACCCCTAACATTCTGTGATTCTGTGTGTGTGTGTGAGTCTGTGAGTTCTAGCCTCTTTAACTGGGTGTACTACACTCCTCTGTGCACACATATACTGGATTTGGGGATCTCTGGTGACCCTAGACAGCATTAAGAAAAGTGTGACCACCAGATCAAGGGAGGTTCTCCTCCCTCTCTGCTCTGCCCTGGGGAGGACACATCTGGAGTCCTGGGTCCAGTTCTGGCCTCCCCAGTTCAAGAGAGACAAGGAGCTCTTGGAGAGTCCAGCAGAGGCTAGGAAGATGCTGAGGGCACTGGAGAATCTTGCTATTAAGTTTCCCAAAGCTTCTGCACAACTGAAAATTCTGCCCATATCTCCCATTTTCCATGTATCTCCTCTTTTTAGGAGTTAGCCTGACTAGATTCTCTTACCTGGAACTTTTCCAAGTGTGCATTGGTGTCTGGGGACACAGAGAGCCTATAGCACCTTCCACTCAGAAAGAATGGGTATTTGGTACATCTCACAATGTTCTGAGTTGCTGAAATGCAGAATAAGAAAAGAAGTCATAACCTAAAATACACTTTATAAGCATTTCCAAGAGCAGACTGATCTTTCTTACATGGATTTTAGAAGCTAAAATGTGATAATCCATTTGCAGATTCTTCATATGCATTTTTGCAAGAAAGTTTAGCTGCCATTTCAAAAAAGGCAAAAATCACTAAATACCCACAAAAGCTTCTGAAATAAATCTAAAGCAGCTGCTCCAAATGGATGTGGCTCCACTGATCTTCACAGAATTTCTTACAGTTGGGCAATGTGAATGCCTCTCCAACTTCATTGTCATAAAACAAGCTAAAATCAAACACATTTTCCTCATTTTTCTCTTTGCAATACAAGTGTCTAGTAATGGAAAGAAAAAAAAATAGGGTTTTGACAAAGTTAAGAAAGAAATAAGCTCAAAAATTGCATACCAAGTCATGCTTGATCAAAAAGGAACATGATGAAATACTGTGGAAAAGGATCTGGGAGTGCTGGTGGACAACAAAATCACTACAAGCCAGCAATGTGCCCTCAGGGCCAAGAAGGCCAATGGTCTCCTGGGGTACATTAGGAAGTGTGACCAGCAGGTTGAGGGAGGTTCTCCTCCCTCTCGACTCTGCCCTAGAGAGGACACATCTGGAGTCCTAAGTCCAGTTCTGGGCTCCCCAGTTCAATAGAGACAAGGAACTACTGGAGAGAGTCCAGCAGAGGCTGGGAAGATGCTGAGGGCACTGGAGCATCTCTGGGAGGAGGAAAGGCTGAGAGCCCTGGGGAGAAGAGCAGAGCCAGAAGGGATCTGCTCAATGCTGAACAAGAGCTAAAGGGCACAGGGGACAAGAGGCTGGGGGCCATCTAGACATAAAAAAAAATTCTTTGCTGTGAGGGTGCAGAGCCCTGGGTCAGGATGCCCAGAGAGATTGTGGAGTCTCCTTGTCTGGAGAGATTCCAAAGGCACCTGGAGGTGATCCTGGGCAAGCTGCTGTGGGCGACCCAGCTGGAGGAGGGGGATTGGACTGGATGATCTCCAGAGGTCCCTTCCAACCCCTAGCACGCTGGGATTCTGTGTGATTCTGTGACTGCTTTCTGTATGGCTGTACCCATACAGCCATAGCTCTTCCTGATCTGCTTAACTCTCCATGGGAAGAATTTGCTACATTCAGTGATTAACAAGAGAATGGCATAGGGAATGGACTGGATAACATGGTCTGTACATCTAGCTAACCAAGGAACACACACTGTACCTCCACATCTGAGGAATGTGATGACAGCTGTTCTAGACCTCCTGTCATATTTCACATGTTCTACTTCTCCTCCTCCATGTTCTGATTTGTAGAAATTCAGCTCTAATTTGTCTCTCATCCAGTCATCAGGAATGGAGAGCTCAGGCACTTCTGAAACAATGATCTTCCTCCCAGAAATAGTGAGATGGAGCTAAAAAAACCAATTTTTTTGTGCACTTGGTTACTGAAAACACCCAAAAACCTGAAACTAAAGCTTTTTGATGACTGCAAGTTTGTATCTCTATAGCTTCATATTTCAGTTGATTACCTCAAATTTGACTCCCATTTCAAGTGTAGGAGGCTTCACTCTGACATCTGCTATTTCACTGTCCAGGTTCAGAGTATGCTTGTCCATTTTTAGCAATCTCTGGGCAACTAAGGAACATCACAAGTTTTCAGGTATGAAAAGCCTTGTTTAATCATTATAAAACCAAAACTGTTCCCCAGTTTCTTAAGTAAAATCTCCTCTTGCATCAATAAAGGAGATATAAATAGCAGGTAGGCAAGCAGATCTTATTATCCATCTTACCTGCTTCATCTTCAAAAGTGAGCAGTGCCTGCTTCTGATTCAGTCTGAATGGGATTTTTGTAGTTACAAGAAATTTACAGTGAATATTCATATCTGGACAATTATTCTTCATCTCCTCCATTTTTATGAACTTCAGTTTCATTTCTGCTACTTTTCTTTTAATCTAATATTTTAGGATCAAGAGAGGAGGAAAAAGAAGATCATTAATCATGAAATCATTAACATTAAACAAGGGAATGCTTAGATAGAGGTTCTATTTCTGCATAAACAACAAATGATCACACTTCTTTTTACTGAAAATTTCCCAAAATATTTGGGTTTGTTCCAATTCAGAATGAAAATAGTTTTTTAAAGGCTGATATTTCCACAAGACAAGTTCCAATTTCTGAATACCTCAGAATCTTTCACCAAAAGACACTTTGAAACCTGAGTTTCAATCTATTTAGTATCACTAATATTTACCTGACTGCAAATTATTTCTGATTTGGAGTAATATAAGAGAGATTATAACGAAGTCAAGCTCAATATAGGCTAAAATCAATACAACATTTACCATATAATGGACTTACTCCCTTTCTTCCATCCTTTTGCCCAAGAAATATAACATGAGAATACTTGAAAATTCCTAATGCTATGTGTACTTTTAATTCCATTTAATATTTTCTGCTTGTCTTCATTCCTCTTTTCAATCTCTCCCATACCCTTAGCCTGCTTTGCAGTCTCTTGCCAGGCAAAATAAGAAATAAGGAAGCAAAACTCCAAGCTATATTTTATATGGCAAGCAGCAGAGGTTCAAAAGCTGGTCTAGAACTGACCAAATAAAGTGAAGGATCTCCACCTTTACCTGCAAACCTTGGGAAAGTGCTGAGGTGCATTTTGCAAGGTCTTCTTTGAGCTGCTCAATCTCTGCCTTCAGCCCAGTGTTCTTTTCCTTTAGCATACAGAGTTGTTGCTAGAGCCCCAAAAATATGAAATGCAGAATTAAATGGATGGAAGACACAAATATATTTCAGGCAAAGCTGTAGACATCAGAAATGGGTTCAGCTGCTCATCTTTCTCCATGGCAGCCACACACACAACACATTTTATGCACATCTTTAAGGGCCCACAAAGTAAATTCACTCACTGAGGAGCAGTTTCAGAGTAAATTACAGCAAGAGGGTTTTTGACATGTGATCTTAGTGATTGTCATTCCCTTTTCTGAGGAGTTTACTAGGTGAGAACAGGTTTTGACACACTTCTACTCTTCCCTCTTTATACTTCTTCAGCAAGGAATAGGGAACATCTCCCTCCTCTCTGCTACATACTTCCTTCACATCAGTGAATGCTCTGTGGGCATAAAGCCAATAATAAATACCAAATCTAGCATTTCCTGGACAAAATGAGAAGGAAACACAGCAGAGGTAGTCAGCTTCAGCCATCCCCAATTAGAAGCTGGCTCCTTTAAAGCCATTAACCACTTGAGACCTTTAGATCAGTTCCCATTAGCTGAAGAGAATGTAAAAGAAAAGCTAGATGATGATAATAATCTCCTCTGGGTAGAAAATCCAAACATTTATGAATGAAGAACCAAACCTAATCTACAGAAAATCTCATACCAACCTGAATGCACTTAACCTATTAATTATATTTTAATAACTTGCACTATTAAAGCCATAATTTCTCATCAGTGACTTACAGACCAAATCCAATGTCATTGAAACCACCTCCTGGAAACTTTCCCTGTTACTGTACCAACAACTGCACATGGAGGTAAATGAACCAATTAGTTCTAGAACCAATTAGTTCTAGAAAGAGGAGAACTCTTCAAACAGGTTCTGGCCCTTCCCCAGATCAGTGTCATATAATAAACACTAATCCCATGTCTTATAAAACAGGTTGGGATTAAAGAAAGTATTGTCCATTTTATCTGCATCACACAAAACTGAACCTCATCTGTTGGTGGAGAACCTTGGAAGAGGAACTCAAAAGCTGAACCTCACAAAACTGAACCTCATCTGTTGGTGGAGAACCTTGGAAGAGGAAGAGTGGTTTTGTCAGTCTTCATCCTCTCCACAAAATAGGTCTGTTTTGCCTTCACTCTTCCAACATTGGCATAAGACTTATTTTTATTGCACTGGTTTTTAATCTGCTCCTGAAAAACTACATGTAGAACATCCTAGGCATCCAGTCTGCAAACCACTAAAGCCATTTAAGCTGAAAAGGAAGTATTTGTCTTTCTCTAATCAACACCTCCTTCACAACTCTCCAGATACTAACAGCCAGGAGCAAGCCTTCTCCATACCTCATGGGTTTCCCTAGATACAATCATGTCCTGATGCTGTTTCTCCAGCAAGTCCTTTAGCTTTGTCAGCTCCTCCTCTGCTTTCATACACTCTTCATCAGCACTTTTTTTACAGAGCACAAGGTCAGCTTTTGTTTTTGCAGCTTTCTCAACTCTTTCCTGGATAGTAAGAAGAAAAAGATTTTTAAAGGATTTTTTTCATCCATGGGAACAAACCAAACCTTAAGCCCTTTATATTTATTTATTTTTAACACTATGGATAAATGGGTTTTTCAGCCTTAGAAGTGTAGTTAGTCCCAAGATCAACCCCAAGCATGTACCACTGAAAAATAGAGAACAAGTTAAACAAACATGTTATAAATGGGGGAGACTTGATTTGGTTTTAGAAGGATGGATTAAAGTCCTTCCAGCTATCTCTCAGCTCATTTCCACACTTCTGTGTGGCACTACATAGAACTTGCCTTCCATTTCTTCAGTTCTTCTTGAAGTTCTTCCAGCTCATTTTTTGATGTGTCACAACGGTCAGGGGGTAGCAGAGTCTGGAGAAAAAAGAAGAGGCACACATAGATTTTAACAACTGAGACACAGCAAACTATACACAGGAGTCTTCAAACTGGAAGAAACAAACCCTCTGCAGCTGGAGGAAGCATTTTGCCATGGTGCTTTTCACTGCAGGCCCATGAATGAAAGTCCAATCTACTTTCCCTCTGTGCCCATTTGCTGATTTTCTCCAATGATGTGGGCAAAATAAGTAGTGAGTCAAATATTTTGACATCTCAATTATGTTTTGTAATTAGCTTTTCCTAGACTCTGCATGCCAGAGGTGAGCATATACCACTGGATCTTTAAAAAACACATCCAGATTTTCAGGCCAAATCACTGAACTATTCTAGTGGTTGGACTAGATGATCTCCAGAGATCCCTTCCAAACCCCACCATGCTGGGATTCTGGGATTCAGAGGCTAATAGCTTAATAAATAGTAAAGGAAAGTTGCCTCTGTGTTCTTCCACAGGGAACTAAGTTCCTCAAACCCACAAAAATGATTCTTTGCTTTCTCAGCAGTTCCTCTAAGAGAATGTATAAAGAATGTAAGGCCTAATGAGAAACAAAATCCAAAATGGGATGCTCCCAAACTCTGGGAGACTGGACAAGAAAAGGTAACAGCAAGCAGGAGGAAGGTGATAAAAGAACATTTCAGAATGTAAGTATCTCAGGGCAGAAGGTAACAGGCATAGGACAACTACAACTGGATAAAGCCCAAGGAAAGAGAAAATCTCCTCTATTCTGTTTTGTTTCTATGGCTACAAAATTCTGAAGAAAAGAATAAAAAAAAAATCCAAAGAGACCTGTTGAAACAATCCCTCCCTTTTACTTAAGATTACATAAAACTTGGATGTGAGCCATGAATTTCAGGCATGAAAAGGGTCTAAATGAGGTAATCCTGTCAATTCTTGGGGTAATGCTGGGTATTTCCTAAAAACAATAAAACATAAACTAGTTTTCCACTACTCTGTTCAGTTGCAAATGCCTATTAAGCAACAGGGAAATCCCCATCTGCATATAACTTAAAATGAGAAAAAAATTTCCTTTCCTCAAGAGATTGACAGGAGGAAAGGAGAAGGATGCACATGCTACAGCTGGAAGCTGATAAGAAAGGATGCCTGTTTTTTACTGGAAAATGGTCTCAGACAACAATTTTCAACCTGAAAGAAGGAAAAAAAATAATAAGGAAAACACAAGAAATCCCAGAGAAAAGCGAATTCCCCTAAGAAACCACGAGAGAGACAGATGAGCAAGTGAGGTAGGATAGGAAAATTCTAACTGGCTCTGTAATGTAGACACTTTGGAACAGAAAAACAAGAAGTGGGAATGAGGAATAACCAAAGTATTAACAGCTCAAAGGTGAGACAAGACGTTTCAGAAGCACTGTCCTTCAGAGATACCACTGCCAAGCACAGATTTTTTTGTTTCCAGGCAAATTTCCATCAGGAAATACTTACAAACCCATTATCTCGTAGAGTTAGTGGGGGACTTGTTAAATCCATTGAAACCTGAGAAAACAGGGAGAAAAAAAAAAAAGACATTGTGTATATTGTACTGTTACATATACACTTAACAACCGGTATGTTCTGTGCCTTTAAACCTGCTTAACAGAAATGAAAACACTTCCTTGGCTCAATAGACAATGTCATATGTGGAATCTGTTGCCGAAATATTTTGTGGAGGCAGATAAAAAGGAATTTACACAAGTTCAGGGTCCACTGATCCAGCAGCAGATGCTGAGGCACACAGGTTCCCACCTAACAGATGCTGAGGCATCACTAGGGCTTGGCACCATGGGTTAGACACCCTCTGAGCAGTGTTGTCCAACAACTGGCAAGACCTCAGGAGAAGGCAGCTCAGTATTCTGACCCTGCTTTCCCCCTTGGAAATTCTGAGCCTGGTTTTGACCTGACACCATTGTACCTGTTGCATTCAACAGCCAGGACTGAACTTCAGGCTGTCTCTGGTTAACACCCCCGGAAACCCTTTCCGTTTTGCATTAAGTAACCAAAATCTGCTAACTTATCTAGCGATTCCTGAGAGAGAGAAGTGAAAGTAGCACCCCTTAAAACCATCTTTCCTTGGCTACCCCTCAGGACAGCCCAGCCAGCAGGTAAGAGAACTGTTCTGTCCTCACTCTCATGCTTTAGCCTGGGGACCGAAAACACAGATCAGGGCCAGGCTCGAAGCTCCCGCCCTTAGCCCCTCACCTCCCCGGGGAGGCCTCTCCTTTGCTGGGAAGCCACTCCTAGCCCGGGCCCACAGGGTAAGGTCGCGCAAACCCGAGGGCTACCCGAGGTTCGCTGCCCGCCGAGGCCGAGCCTCCAGCGGGGCTCACATAACTCACAGCAGCCGCAGGTCCCCGGCACGGCGACAGCACCCACGCAGCCCCACGGCCCTCACTCAGCTCCTAGCCGCACTGTGCTGGGACCCCGCCGCGACTCCTTCCGCCGCGGCTGTCTCTTTCGCTTTCCGTTTCCAGCTGGCGGAGGAGGAGCTGGAGGGGACGGGCACAAACTCTTGTTAACTTTACTGGCCCCGCGGGCGCTGCCGCTCCTCTTCCTGGCAATGGCGGGAGCCACCTTCGGCGCCTCCCGGAGCGTGGCGGCAGGGCAGGAGGCCTCAGCCCCCGAGGGGAATCGAGGTAAAGTGGGGTTTGGGTTGGAAGGGACCTTTCAAGGTCACCTAGTCCAACCCCTCTGCAGTCAGCAGGGCCATCTGCAACTAGAGCAGGTTGCTCAGAGCCCTAGCCAACCTGAACTGGAATGGTTCCAGGGATGGGCACTACCACCTCTCTGGGCAACCTGGGGCAGGTTCTCACCACCCTCAGTGGAAATAAATTCCTCCTATCTAGTCTAAATCTCCTCTTTTAGTTTCAAACCATCACCCTGTGTCCTGTCACAACAGGTCGTGCTAAAAAGTCTGTTGTCTTTCTTATAAGCCTGAAAGGCTGCAAGAAGGTCTCCCTGGAGCCTTCTCTTCTCCAGCCTGAACAACCCCAACTCTCTCAGCCTCTCCTCACAGCAGAGAGCTTACAGCCCTCACATAAGTTTTGTCACCTCCTTTGGACCCAGTCCACCAGATCCATGTCTCTCCTATGCTAAAGACTCCAGAACTGGCCCCAGCACTGCAGGTGAACTCTCCCCAGAGCAGAATCCCCTCCCTGACCTGCTGACCACACTGCGGGGGATGCAGCCCAGGATGTAGTTGGCCTGTATCCATCCCTGGGATGGCAGCAGCCCACATTTTGGAGGGAGCCCACCATCTCAGAGGGATTCCACCATCTTGGGTCAGGTAGGGGGTGCCAGCCATTTCTTATCAGGTTTTAGTTACTGAATGGTCCTTCTTCTTGTAGGTAGCTAAATGAAAGAGTCTTTTATGGATCCTGAGAGAGCTGGCACAAGTCACTTCACCGTGAAGGACATACTGGACCTCTCATGACAGGAGCTCTCAGGTGGCAGGTACAAGTGTGTGTGCTTCAGCATGTGTGTGTGTAAATACCACATGTATTCCACTAATAGCTCTTGGATTCAGGAGCACATAATGCATCCAAGATTGTAGCCAAGCAGTCAGACACAGCTGACTGAATTCAAAACTTACTCACTATAACAAATGCATTGTAGTCATGACCGAAATTTGGTCAATGTCTGTGTCCTAGGCCAAGAAAAAAAGAAAGCATCTCACTTTCAGGTTTCCTTGAAAACTAAATCGATCAGTTTTTAAATGTTACCCTCAAAATTGCAGACAGGCTTGTACTCATTGGCTGAAGTATTTTTGTATGGTTAGCAGTCAATCAGCACTGACTGTTACAAAAATGAATCCTCAGAAATTCAGCTATGCTAAATAGTTGGAGGAAGCATAGAAGCTGACTTCGTCCCTCAGCAGAAGTGAACTGCTGCTTTCAGAGAGGAGCAGGAGGAGCTGTATAGAAGGAAAGCAGGGAAACTGGTCAGGCTCTGCATGAACACTCAAGGAGGTCTGCATGAGAGCAGCCAAATCAAGGTTTTTGAGAACTGTTGCTTTCCTTGGCTGTACAAAGAGAATCTTGGATTGCACCTTGCTTGGCTAGCAATTACCTTGTGCCACTGACTTCAGTAGGAGCTTTACACATGGGGAAATTATGATGGCAGTTTCAAATACCCTTATCTGTTTGTGCAGACACGTGGATGAAACTTTGACCTTGCATTTGAGATATTTTGTTATTATTTTCTGCCTTGACAATGGATAACTATGTTTACTATTGCTTTATAAACACAAAGCTGGTTACTAATGAGATGAGTAAAAGGGAGAGGTTTAACTGGAGTAGCCTGGGAGGAGGAGGTGATTGTGTTATGACCTAAGTACATCAGATTTCAGATTTAAATGTCAGATTGGCAGGCTGTTCTCCAGTGGTCATGTTGGGAAGTCACTGCTGATCTGAAAGAGCCTTATTTCTCTAACCTCCAGGGAGTGCAGCAACACTGCCCTGTTTACATGGCCTGCTTTGGGATTGGAGCTGAGCAGTGTGTTTGTGCTTGTTTGATGAAGGAAATCTGTTGGACATACTGAACTGGGCCAAGTTCCTTAACTGAAATGGAGTTGACTGGAAGTTGGTATGTTGATTAATTTCTGTGTGCTGTGAATTTAGTATGTTAACCACATATGAATCACAGTAAAGGGAAAAGCACTGATTTCATAACTCTGCTAAGAATCTCATGGCATTACCTTGAGAGGGAGAGGTTTGGGTTCTTTTAAAGTTTGAACAGATCCAAGGGAGGAAGTAAATGGGATTTAGGTGGTTGGATCTTAACTGCCATGATGAAAACCCTGATCCCTGAGGTGTCCCAGCTGCAAAGGAGCCTTGTTCTCCAGACAGATCTGGCAGCATCTGAATGTTCTTCAAGTGCCTTGCCTTGATAATGCTTAGAAGCCACACCGAACCACTGAGGTGTCCTGATGGCACATGTGGTCCTTTCACACTCCATGTTCCATGGCTATCCAGTTTATTTGGGGTTTTCTTTCAAAGCCTGGCCAACAGAGTCCAGTGATGCCTTTCCTTGCCTGTCTTCAGCATTTGCACAGTCTGGAAAATGTAGATTATTAGTGCTCCAGCAACTCCAGAGCAGTGTTCCAGCAACTGGGAGGACTAGGTTTGGCCTCTGTTCAGTGAACCCAATTCTTTGTGCTTTGTCCAGCAGCTAACTTGCCTAAAGGGAATGATGAGTGCTGTACCAGCTCCTATCCTTAGTGATCCCCACTGAGTTACAGGGGCAACAAAGCAACTACAAACCCTGTGCAGACATCAGTTTCTTCTTTCTCATTGTCTGCTTTCTAACCTTGGTGCAATGTCAGGCCCTGGAGAGGAGCAGGTCTGAATCTTACTTCTATTATTATTTTAGTAGCTCTAGGTGATAGCTTAGGTAGTGCACAGTCCTAAAAATTACCATAATGAGAGTTGTGGATTTCACTGCTTAGAAGTCTATAGTTTATTAAACTTTGATGTCAAAGAGACCAAGAACACAGGGATGGTGATAACTCTAAAGAAGCTCTTCTATCCACCCTTCATCCCCCCTGTTTCTTCTGGAGGTGGAGTGTTCCTGCAGCCACCTGGTGATCTAGACTGGGAAATGAACCAGCATAAAAACTATCAACCAAGTTGGTTTTGACTGGCTCATTTCTCCAATCACCTTATTCTGTAGTAAAAAAAACCCACCAGTGTGCCACCCCAGGAAGAGTCAGGAGGCTCAGCAGGAGTGAGAAACAACTCATTTCAATGGTACTGCCAGCCTGATATGCCTTAAAGCACTCATGAAAAGCCAGTCTCCTTGTTTGATGTGGTGGAGGGTGCCTCAGTGCCAGAGGAGATTCCAGGTTTTGTTTCAAGGGGCCTCACAAAACATAGTCCCTTTCTTCTAGCAAGAAAAATACACTTGACAAAGAACACCTAGCACTTTTAGCTATCAAATATCTGCCTCTTACAAACATGCAAGTCCATTCCCAACACAAGCAGAATTATGCAATAAATACTCTATACCAATCTCCATCCTTTACAGGAGGGATCCTGAAATATGTCCAGCAAGACTTGGGAATGTTTCAGCTTCCCTAAGATGTTGTCCCAGAAGACAGGACTATGAGGCAATGCAGTGGTTAGTAAACAGTCCCAGCATGACCACTGGGATGCAAACAATGAAGGAGAAACCATCTAAGCTACAAGTTGTTAGGCTTGAATCATATTCTAGCCCTTTGGCTATAAATCACTGCCTGTTAATGAAATGCTTCTTTCAAATAACATTTTGAATGTTTCAGTGAGGATTGTTGGTTTATAGAGGTACAATAAGATCCAGCATGCAGGCCACTTTACACTGGGAAGATGTAAATGAGTGGGAAGGGAGAGAAGGAGAGAGATGTGCCTGTCAATAGCATTAGTCTGTGCTTTGGTTTGATGTGATAAATTAAGAGAAATGGGATTGTTTATATTCTTCAAGAATAAAGCCAAGAAGGCCAATGGTCTCCTGGAGTACATTAGGAAGAGTGTGGCCAGCAAGTCAAGGGAGGTTCTTCTTCCTCTCTGCTCTGCCCTACTGAGGCCACATCTGGAGTGCTGGGTCCAGTTCTGGGCTCTCCAGTGCAAGAGGGACAAGGAACTACTGGAGAGAGTCCAATAGAGGCTCCCAAGATGCTGAGGGCACTGGAGCATCTGTGGGAGGAGGAAAGGCTGAGAGCCCCGGGGCTGCTTAGCCTGGAGAAGAGCAGAGCCAGAGGGGATCTGCTCAATGCTGAGCAAGAGCTAAAGGGTGATTGGAGGTAAGAGGCTGGGGCCAGACTGCTCAGTGGTGCCCAGGGACAGGCCAAGGGGCAATGGGCACAAACTGGAACCCAGGAGCTTCCATCTGAACAGGAGAAAATCCTTTGGTGTGAGGGTGCCAGAGCCCTGGCCCAGGCTGCCCAGAGAGGTTGTGGAGTCTCCTTCTGTGGAGAGATTCCAAAGGCACCTGGAAGTGATGCTGGGAAAGCTGCAGGGGGTTTGGACTGGATGATCCCCAGAGGTCTCTTCCAACCTCCTCCACACTGGGATTGTGTGTTTCTGTGAATAAGGAAGTTTGCCTCTCTACATCCCAGGTGTATCCCAGCCTAAGCACTGGCCATAGCATGGACTGTAACAGAGGGCACAATGCTTCCTTGATCTGTCTCTGGCCTGCAGGACAGATTCTGGAATTGTTCATATGGAAAAGAAAAAAAAAGATCTTCTGTGTTTCTTGCCAAAGTTTATAGTCAGCAGGTTTTCTAAATGAATACTCTGTGAAGATAATATTTGGGGGAATGTTTAAATAAATGCCTTGGTCCCTGGAAATGTTTTTTTGAAAGAGATTTTGAGGTTTCCCCTTTCTTGAATTTAAAAAAATAATATTTAATCCATACCATGCTTCATAAAAGAAACACCTCTGGAGTGCAAAGCAAATAAAGTCTTATCTTAAATAGAAAGCCATGGTACAGCTGAGAGAAATTAAAGAGTAACTATGTGTAAGTTAAAAAAGGAAAATTGCTTATGTAGATGTTATATCTGAGAAGGGATCTCAGTTTTGCATATTAGTGGAAAACCCCAGAACTGTAAATGGTGAGGGAAGGTCACTTTGCCTGAAAAGCTGTTAATGAGAATTGAGGTTTAATTTATTAACACCACTGGTTTGGTCAGTTCACCTAAAGCCCCACTTCAGACAAACCCTAGGATTTAATACATTATACACTGCTATTGCAAGTGTTATCTCCTGTGAGCTTTAACAAACCTAACCTAACTGGGAAAATTGTTAAGGAAAAGCTCCCATTTGTAGAGAATGTAGCTTCTCCTTCCATCTTCTGCCTCCATCCTTTAGTCCCTTTGGCAGAACCTTAACTGCAGCACACTGAACAGATTGCCTGCAGATATCCATAAGGAATTCATTTGCTTTTACCCTTTTTTTTATTGAAAGGCTCAGTGTGAAGCCAAGGATTGACTAATAGCTATCTCTTGTTCTTCTGTGGAAATTCCACTTCCTTCCTCACTGAGACATCTCCACAGACATGCCCTCCAGGGTGTATATAGAAGATTTCATGGCTTGTGGATCTTCTTCCTCCTTCTTCCTTCTCCTTTTTCTTCTTCTTTTTCTTTTTCCTTTTCTGCTTTTCTTCTTTTTTCTTTTCCTTTTCCTTTCTCTCAGCCCCTAACCTGTCCTGCTGCAGAAATGTCTGGTGTGATGTTATTCACAGATGAAAGGCAGCCTTAGGGTACAGTGAATGAGTTTGTGTTTTAATTATTTCCCCACAGAAAACTGACAGTTTTAGGGAGGAGAGAACTGTTGTTAAATTTTGGTAGAACACTATCTTGCCAGAAAGAGAATATATTGAAGGACCTGAAATATTTGTGTGAGATATATAAGCCATATTGGGGGTTGGCCTAGATGATCTTTCTAGGTCCTTTCCAACCCCTAACATTCTGTGATTCTGTGATATTTCATAATTAAACTTTTCTTCAACCTGATATGAAAATTAACTATTCTAATTCAACCACAAGGAAAAGCTTGACCCCAAATCACTACAAAAATCACTTTCTATTTTGAAAGAGCAGACAACTTTATTCCTTCCTAGCTTTTCTTGTTTGTCTTTGGCCAGCAAATAGAAAATTGATGAGTTTTCTTTCTTTACTTGGATAGATGTTTCTATCCATAGATGTTTCTTGGTAATTACCTTTCTCAGTATGGGTGTGCAGGCAGTAATGGTCTTGCATCATCAAAGCATAGCATCTTCAACATGCAGTCAAGTTTTGGTAAGATTTGCATCACCCTAGGTTTTGGGGAAAGATGATTCATTTAGCTCTACAGTTTAATTGCAGTGAGCTCAATTTGGGCTATTGATTTTTCTTACTTCCTGCAGCTGTTAATATTGAGGGAGGACAGAGCAGACAGCTTCTGGAATGACAGCCAGCAGTCCTTGTGCTCCCACTGCCAGCTTGAGGGCTTTCAAAAGACTCTGCTAAAGCTGGGCTGGGATCCTGGCAGGTACCTGGAGCTGAGTAGCAAAACCCACAAGTATTCCACCACATATGTGAAATAAAAACTAGGAATAACCCCACGAAGCAGAACAGGTTAAGGGGCTGACCTGCTGGAAAGCAGCTCTGTGGAGAAGGACCTGGAATGCTGGGGGACACCAAGTTTACTATGAGCCAGCAATGTGCCCTCATAGTCAAGGCAGCCAGTGGTCTCCTGAGGGCCATTAAAAAGAGTGTGACTAGCAGGTAAAGGGAGGTTCTCCTTCCTCTCTACTACTAGGAATGGGTGACAGAGATCTAGGACATCATACTAAGCAAAACAAAACATAGTCTCCAAAAAACTGGTAAAATACTGAGTCACCATAGTGTTAGGAGAAGGCAGAAAGCTGATTTCCTCAAAAGTTGGGGCAGACAGTAGGAGGGAAGAGAGAAAATGAGTGTGCAGTGAGGTTAGAAATGAGTGTTGCAGACAGAGAGACATCATAGAGACATCTTAAGCAATGACTGCTGAGACTAATCCACTGAGTATTTTCTAGGATCATAGACTAGTTTGGGTTGGAAGGGACATCTAAAGACCACCTAGTCCAACCTCCCTGCAGTAAGCAGGGACATCTGTACCTAGAGCAGGTTGCTCAAGTGTTTGCCAGTATTTATGCACAAAGTCCTAAGAACATTTTGCTTCTGCAGATTCACTACCTGCCTGTGTACCTCTTAGGGTCTGAAAATCATTTTTAAAGCCTGAGATGTTACATGGTGAAGAAAGGAATGGGATTTAGAGTAAAACAGGTGAAAACCAGTCATCAGATACTCCATATTTATATGCCCATTGGAGGCTCACTTCACAGGAAGGGTCTTCATTCTCACATTTGAATCAGATGCATAGATTTAGTGTTTATACCTGTGCTGTGTTCTATGCCAAAGAAATAATTCTAAACCTAGGAGATTAAAATGAACTTTTATGAAAGTTTAGCTACTTTAATTATAAAGAAAAATAATTAAAACAGTGAGGTATTTGCTTTGTAGGCAAGACTGTTAATTTTGCAACAACTTATGTGACATTTCCCTGAAAATGTGAGTAATGAGCCTTTTTTGCTGTGCTCTTTACTTTGGTTATTAGTTCATTCTCTTTACTTGGTGCATTTTAACTGTTGCCAGGACAAGGATTGTTTTCATGGTGCCACAGAACTGAGTAGTTGCAAAATTAGTGTAGATACAGAAAGAGACAGAGAAGAAAAACTTTCTTTTCCTTTCTGCAGAAGTAAATATTCACTGCAGCTTATTAACTGTCCTTTGTAGGCATAAATCATTATCTCTGCGATTTCACACATGGAAGAATTTCCTAGAATGATTTGTTAAAGCAGATGAGCTTACAGGAATGTTAGTTTCCCCAAACTGCTTGTCTCCATGTGGCTGAATGGGCATCAGTGATTTGACTCTAATCTTGCTATCACCAATGTAAAAATAGTTAATATACAATGTTTTTTAGAGGATTGTCATGTAAATCTCTATATTTAATAGAAGCTTGCCAGGCATCAATATTTTTATTGCCATGTTTACTCAAAAGAAGCACATCATCTTTTAAATCTCTGATTATTAAGTTGTTTATGTGCCTATTACAAGCATGTGTGTGTCCTTAATATCTGAGAATCATAGAATCATTAAGGTAGGAGGAGACCTTTAAGCTCATCAAGTCACACCATTAACCTAACACAGCCAAGTTGCCACTAAACCATGTCCCCAAGCTCCTCATCTACATGTTTGTTGAACACTGCCAGGGATGGGGACTCCACCACTGCCCTGGGCAACCTGTGTCAATGCCTAACCAATCTCTCAGGGAAGAAACTTTTCCTAATGTCCAACCTAACCTCCCCCAGCACAACTTGAGACCATTTCATCCTGTCACTTGTTACCTGGAAAGAGACACCAACCCCCACCTTGCTAAAACCTCCTTTCAGGGAGCTGTAAAGAGCAAGAAGGTCTCCCCTGAGCCTCCTCTTCTCCAGACTAAACAACCTCAGTTCTTTATGCCTGAGCACATCCTTGTGCTCAGCAAAGCATAGATGACTAGCTGGGTGGATAAAGCAGTATTTTGGCAGGCAGGTTTTCATCTGGGAACCAAACAGCTTCTAAAACATAGGTCCAATGCTTTCAGCTGCTTGAGGATGTTTGATCCTAGGTAGCTTAGCCACAAAGGGCATGTGCCAGCCAGCAGTCTGTAGATATTTGGGGGTAACCCTCTCTCAGTGTTTCCCTTTAAAGCTGCACCACTTTGGCTAGAAAACTAAATATTCCTTGTATCCAAGAGGAGAAGAGAAGCATTCTTCTAAGAACACTGGAAGAACAAGACCTGGGGCATGGTTTTTACTGTTTGCTATCTAGTATTCAGTGACCAAAACTCAAGTGTCCTAACTCTGGTCCTAAGGGACTAAATTCTGGACATCTGACATGAATTTTGCTATTGAATATTAATATTTTCACCTCCACTCCCAAAGCTGTGGCAGTTTGCTCTGCAAGGGCTGGAGTTGCAGGTTGTTTTTTCTTTGAGGAGGTTTCTTGGCAGTCTTTGGAGCCTGTTTATCTTGGCATTTCCCTGCCACATTACCCATTCTTCATATCATATTCTACAAACTGTGTTTGTGTTTTTTTATATAGATATATTTATGTAGTTTTAAAATATAAACATAGAACTTCCATAAGACACTTGTACATTTTGTATCTGTTTCTATTTTTACTTTTGATAGGTTCAACTCTTTTTTTTAGCATTCCTGCCACTATAGAACTTTAACCAACAAATATTTTAACTTGGCAAACATTCAGACTTTTTATAAGGGAATCCATTATACTCCCCTAACATCTGCTCTTAATAATCCCTAATGTTTTATTTGTTTCTTCTCCTTTCACATGAAGTTTTTTGTTTGCTTTTTTTTCATGAAAGAACCATGGCACGGAATAGTTAATTCTTATCTCATTGATGCTGCTTATAAAACCAGGCATTGATTTCCATTAGAATGAGACTACAAGACAAAGGAGAGTAAGTTTTAAAATATATAGTTATAAGACAAAACACTGAAAAATTAACTTAACACTGTGATAACAAATAGTAAAATCATTGGCCAAATAAGTTCTCATGTTATAAAGCTCTTCTAAAATTGCATCATTTCCACTAGCAGAGTGCTCAGGTGGCCAAGAAGGCAAAAAGCATCCTGGCTTGGATCAGCACTAGTGTGGCCAACAGGACTGGGGCAGGGATTGTCCTCCTGGACTGGGCATTGCTGAGGCCACCCCTCAAATCCTGGCTTCAGTTTTGGGATCCTCACTCCAAGAAGGACACTGAGATGCTGGAGTGTGTCCAGAGAAGGGCAATGAGGCTGCTGAAGGGTCTAGAGCACAAGTGTTGTGAGGAGCAGCTGAGGGAACTGAGGTTGTTTAACCTGGAGAAGAGGAGGCTCAGGGAGACCTTCTTGCTCTCTACAGCTCCCTGAAAGGAGGTTGAATGAGGTAGGGGTTGGTCTCTTCTCTCAGGTAGCAAGTGATAGGATGAGAAGAAAGAGCCTTAAATTGTGCCAGAGGAGGTTTGAGTTGAACATTGAGAGTGGTTAGGCATTGACACAGGCTGCCCAGGGCAGTGGTGGAGTCCCCATCCCTGGAAGGATTGAAAAGTCAAGGAGATGTGGTGCTGAGAGACAGTTTAGTGGTGATTTGGCAGTGTTAGGTTAATGGTTGGACTCAGTGATCTTTTCCAACCTGAATGATTCTATGATCTGAAGAATGTAGGAGACAGAAAAGGAAATTTCTTCTGTCTTTTCCTTCAAGCACAACAAATGCATGAAAATTTAGTAAACCTCTTCTATAAATCCACCAGGAAGTGAGTTTGTCACTAGTCCAAAACATAAAGGTAAGAGTTTCATCATCTCTTTTCCATGACATCCCGTTTCTGTAACACTTTTCACCTTCCACTGAAACAGAAAGCATACAAAAAAGGAGAGATTGGAAAAACATTTTAATATCTTCAGCTCAGCCTACTAGTTCTCATTAGTTTCTTTCATTTTGGAGCCATTTTCATAAGTAAAGCATCTACTTGTCAAAGGTGTTTTAAATGAAACAGGTACTTTAAAACCCTGAAATGTTATTTTCAAAGGAACTCTCACTAGCAGCAAATGTCCAGCTAAGATTTTGTATAAACCAAACTGTCATCTGGAGAAGAGATGACTCAGTTCTGCACTATCTGACAGTGTAGAGCTGTTTGTTGGAGTGCTATGTTTAGTTTTGGCCTGACACTTCAAGAAGGATTCAGGCCACCTGGAAAGAGTACAGGGGAGAAGAAGAGGAATGACCAAGAGTCTAGAAAATATGACCTCCAGGAAAGACGAAAAGAACATTCTGTTTATTTTCAAGGAGAGACCTGAAGCAAGACACAATAACAAAACTTCCCTGCTACAAAAAGGTAGTAAAGAATCTGTCACTTTAGCCTGCTGAAGAGAAAAAAATTAATAGGCTCAAGTTGCAGGAGAAAGGATATTAGTTAATACAAGATGTTTTGTTTAAGGAAGGTATTTAAAGTGTTAGGAAGAGTTAAGCACCAGGAAGGTGTGGAATTGCCAGCACTGCAGATTTGTAAGAACAAGCTATACAAATATCTGCCAGGAATAATTCTGGTGTAATTATTTCTGCCATCTGGCATATGGTTGGGATCTGATGACTTTTAAGGTCCCCATGGATGTCCTGGAGTGAGGGTTTGGTCTCCTTAGTGAGTGCTGCAGAGTGACAGGTCAAACATTTGTCTGTTGGTGGGAGGTGCTTGGCTGCTCTGATGCAGAGGAAAGGTTCACTTTCAACTCTGTTTGCCCACACCATCTGCCTGACTTGTAGGTGGAGGGAGTCTGTGTGGTGTGCCTCTGTGTACAATGTAGCTAGGCACTCATCACCTCATGTCAAGACTGGAGGGATGAAGAATATCTTCAGTCATCTCTGTGGAATATTTCTGGGTAGACACAGCCCTCCACCCTTTCCTTCTCATTTCTTTGAGCTTGGTTGTGTTCACGCTCATGAGCACATCTTTTTTTCTGGAGCTCCTGACTCAGAAGTTACCAGAATGTTATCAGAACTGGAGATCAGAGCCTTCCAATGGCTGCTCAGGACCATTTTCCATCCTCTCATCTTTCCCCCTTTCCTCTTCTCCCCCCTTATCCCAAGGAGCAGCTGCAGTGTTTGCTTTCAGCCAGAAGGGAAGACAAGCAGACAACTGTCATGCTATGAATCAGATCTTCAACTGTGCTTTGAAGGGGAAAGTTTCAGCTGGATTTCCCCCTTGCAGAACAAAGAGCATCTGTTTTGGACACTTGAAGTTTTATGCTGATCTGGGAAGTTTGACTGGCAGTTCCAGATTCCATGTAGGGAAAGGGAATTCTAATAGCCAGTGCAAGAATAGAATGTTTAAATGAAAGTATGTGTGATTCTTTTTGGTCCTGTAAGTGGTGTGGCCAGAAACACTGTAAGCTGATAGACTGGCTCTTGGCTTTATTATTTTCTGGAATGTGAAGACAGTGAGTGCTGAAGAATGAACAGGCTTTGTCTTGGAAAATGTCCCTGTGTGCTGCAGTAGTGAGGGATAGAATGGTTTATTGGACACCCTGGGAATCCAGAGAGCCAAAAGTGAGTCACATGGGCGACTGCAGACATCACATTTCATTGTGTAATAACACTGCAGCAAGCACAATTGGAGCAGCCTTGCTGACCTCACAGCTAAAAGCACTATTTAAGATCTGGCTAGCAGATGTTCCACTAGAATCTAGCCAGCTGCTAGCAGAGGTTACCCTGAGTATTTTAGCAGGGAATATTTACAGCCTGATCGGTCAGCAGAGATGATTGCACTCATTTTCTTTTCTGCCCTGCTGTGGGACAAGGCTGAAGCATGGGGATTCAAGGATGGAGTGCTGCACAACTCCATTTGGTTAGGTAAGAAATCATTGAAGCATGAATGTTTTGTAGCCAAAGTGACTTGTGTTTCTCTAACAGTATAAAGATGAGCACCTAGCAGTAGAAAACTGAGCCGTGCATTAATAGGAGCACTGAGTGGATCATTTTCTCTCAGTAGTGACTGTGAGTTTTGTCCTTCTGAGCTTACTATCACTACTGAAGTGAATATTTCATCTGAATGTGTTTTCCTGTAGCATGAGGTGAAGGGAAAACAGTGCTAAATAACAGTTGCTTCTAATGAAGGAAAATGAGTAGGAAAAGAAACATTTGCCAAAGGAATGAATTACTTTCTGCATGAACATACTTTGAATGCCTGGGGGCCTACAGATGAAACTAAATGATCTGGAAATAATAGTGCTAATATTTCCTAGGAAAGCTCAGGGATGTCTATGTGTTGGCTGTTGGTTTGTTCACATCATTAAACATCGGAGAGAAGCTTTCCAAAGGGCTCTAGAAAATGTGGTGGGGATTGTTTCTAATACCTCAAGTGGGATTAAATAGCTCGTAGAGTGCTTTTTGAGATAATGAAAATTATCCAATGCAACAGGAAAACTTCCTCAGAATAAAGCCACATAAAGGAAGCCCAAACAAGAACATGAACTGAATGCTCTGTTTTATAGACAAATGCTTACAAATTCTGTTGTGCTCTCTAGAATCTTGTGTATTTCTGTAAGGATTTTAGGGCATTCCTGTAGCCAGGACACATTTCTGTTGTGTTCAGATGTTTCAGGAGGGATTGGAGCCATGCTTTATTAGCTGGTGCAGCAAGCAGGTGACTCCAGTCCCTTTTCAGAGGTCCATCTAAACCAGCAGGAACATCAGCAAGGAGGAGAAGTGATTTTTATTGTTTTCCATTTGACTGCACATTTTTAATGACTTCTCTTTCCTTCTAAACTTGGCACATGCCTGCTGTATCCCAGACTTGCTGAAGGTGCTTAGGTAGGGGAGAGCTCCAAGGGAGGACAGCTTGGAAGCTTCATGCACCACCTCAGGTGGCTGCTGTTCAGAAAAAGGATGGCAGAAAAGAGGTTTTTGTGAGAAACAAGCAGAGCTTGTGTTCTTGGCTGGAATAATAGTAAGGAGACAGTGAGAATAAGCAGAACTGAGGCTGTGTTAAGCCCTGATAGTAGGGGTAGGAAGCTGAGTTTGATACAGGCTGCAGTGGGTATTCTTGTGTGAAGTGATGAGCAAAGGGACTTATTGAGTCAGGCTCTTGCTTATCTGTAGCCTGCACAGGCTGTCCCTGCACAAGTGAGCAGCAAATCACAGCATCATTAAGGTTAGAAGAGACCTCTGAGATCATCAAGCCCAACCATCTACCTATCACAACTCCATTACTGGGAAGAAATTCTTCTTAATGTCCAACCTAAACTTCCCCTGACACAACTTGAGGCCTGTGCCAGGAACTCCAAAGGACCGCCCTCTGCTGAAAAGTTGGATATTTCTTTGTATTTTGCATTTGGTGTTTGTGTCATGCACATTGAGGGTACTTTGTTAGGCCAAACTTCATGCTTGTTGTGTTTATGCAGAAGAGATTGGCTCCATTTTTGCCATCTCCTGCTGCTGTGGGTGAGGAGAGGATCACTGTCCTCACAGGGTCCTGCTGTCTCTGGACTTCAAGGAGAGATGTTAAGAAACATGAGTTGGGAGAAACATGTCCTATCAGGCATGGAAACCATGACCTTCTGAGTAAGAAACAAAGAAGAAAAGTAGGTGGAGAAATCCCTGAGGGAACAGTCACAATATTCAGGTTTTCAGGCAAAGAAACAGCTGAAAGTTCTCACTGTTGTTCAGGCAGAGGAGATTTCAGGCAGGGCACAGGAAGAGAAGAGCCTTCAAGGAGAATCCCTCATCAGAGAAGGTGTCCAGCTGAGGATGGGACTTGTGCTCTATAGTGCTGGTCCCATGATGTCTGAACAAGTCACATTGCAGTGGTGCCCAGTGACAGGACAAGGGGCAATGGGCACAAACTGGAACCCAGGAGGTTTTATGTGAAGATGAGGAAAAGCTTCTTTGTTGTGAGGATTCTAGAGCCCTGGCCCAGGCTGCCCAGAGAGGTTGTGTCTCCTTCTCTGGAGAGATACCAAACACACTTGGGCAGCCTGCTGTGGGTGACCTTGCTTTAGCAAGGGAGTTGGATCCCTTCCAACCCCCACCATGCTGGGATTCTGGGATATACTATTAGGATACCATATCATTAAACAATGACACACTGAGCCAGCATCAAACCTAATCTCAAATCTTAATGGAGTACATGTGTGTGGTCTGTCTTTCCAAAGGCTGGTTTTGTCCTGTCACAGAGGAGTAACAGAGATATGGCTTGATGATTGCTCTCAGCAGAATCACACCACCCACTGAGATGTGACTGAGATAGTCACTGACATAGTGACCTTCCAGTACCTAAAAGGAACTTCCAAGAAGGCTGGAGAGGGCCTGTTTGCAAAGGCCTGGAGTGAAAGGACAAGGGAAAATGGTTTTAAATTGGAGAAGAGTAGATTTAAACTGGGTATTAGAAAGAAGTTCCTCACCACAAGGGTGGTGGAACAGGTTGCCCAGGGAGGTGGTTGAGTTCCCATCCCTGGAGGCATTCAAGGTGAAGCTTGACAGTGCTCTGGGCAACCTGATGTAGTTGGGGATGTCCCTGCCCACTGCAGGGGGGTTGGACTAGATGACCTCCAGAGGTCCCTTCCAACCCAAACCATTCTAGGATTCTATGTTGCTCAAAGATGCAGTGGTGCTACTGTGGGTAAAGCAGCCCTTGCATGAACTGAGAAGAGCAGATCTTTCCACGAATATCCTCAAAAATGTGATGCTTGTCCATAGTGACATCAGGAAGCAGGGGTAGATCCTTTCTGAGCTATAAGATTTGGCACAATATTGCCAGGCGAAAAAGTTAGGAGAACGACTAAAACTCCTAAGTTTTTACTCTCGGCTCCAAGAAAGATGAGTCTGAGCATGGTGATTGGCTCTGAATCCCTGGTGGTATTCCGGGAAAGGAATAGGACAGGTCTTGGCAATGTGGTGAGAGCTTTTACCAGCAAACATTATTGACAATAAGCTTTAAGACTGCTCTTACTTTGGCTTTGCAAAGGTGACAGAGCTTAGAATTCAGCTGCCCCTTCTCTTTGCAGCTCATCTAATCCCAAGAACTACAGTCCATGTTTTTGCATTCACCTTTCAATTCACTTCCCTGTGAGCTGCAGTGATCGATAATGGCAATTCCAGGTTGTCCCCTGAGTGTGCAGTGAGGCTAAATGCTGTGCTGTTCTCTGAACTAGTTGGATTTTCAGTTCCTGCACACTGAATCCAACACAATCCTGCTGTAAAGAAGCAACGAGTGGATTTATGAGGTTAGACATGAAAGATTGTTGAGAGAACGAAAAATACTTCTTATGAATGAGTTTTAGTGACAATAGTGGGTTTTTACTATAGCTTACCTTGGGGATGAGAGGTTGGAAAGCTGCCTGGCAGAAAGGGACCTGGAGGGGTTGGTTGACAACTGGATGAAAATGAGCCAGCAGTGTGCTCAGGTGGCCAAGAAAGCCAACAGCATTCTGGCTTGGATCAGCACTAGTGTGGCAGCAGGGCTAGGGCAGGGATTGTCCTCCTGGACTGGGCACTGGGGAGGCCACACCTCAAATCCTGGGTTCAGTTTTGGGCTCCTCGTGCCAAGAAGGATATTGAGGTGCTGGAATGTGTCCAGAGAAGGGCAACAAAGCTGGTGAAGGGTCTAGAGCACAAGTGTTGTGAGGAGCAACTGAGGGCACTGGGGTTGGTTAGCCTGGAGAAAAAGAGGCTCAGGGGAGACCTTCTCACTCTCTACAACTCCCTGAAAGGAGACTGGAGCAAAGTGGGGTTTGATCTCTTCTCTCAAGTAGCAAGCAATAGGACAAAAGGAAACAGTCTCAAGTTGTGCCAGGGGAGGTTTAGGTTGGACATTAGGAACAATTTCTTCCCTGAAAGTGGTTAAGCATTGGCCCAGGCTGCCCAGGGCAGTGATGGAGTCACCATCTCTGGAGGGACTGAAAAGCCATGGAGATGTGGTGCTGAGGGACATGGTTTAGTGGTGACCTGGCAGTGTTACATTAACAATTAGACCCTATGATCTTAATGATTCTATGCATTCTATGATTATTCCACCCTTGTTTGCAATGAAACTGGCTTCTTCAGTAGGATTTTTCCAAGGAAAACACGTTATCCCATACCTATGCCAGTGACATTCCCAGCAATGTTACAGAGAACAGCTCCCAGCCTTCTGGGACTATTGTCAGCAATATCATTTACTTCACTGGGCAGGAGGCCAGTGGCTGTGGGTCCAGAAACTCCACTGGCAACCATCATTCTGTAGCTAGTGAGGGATCTCACCCTTGCTAACCACAAGTTAGTGGTGACCATGTTTGTTTAAAAAATACCCTAACCTAGCCAAAACTACTGACTCTAAGTATGTCCCTAGAAATGAGTCTTATTTTTTCCCCATGGTACCAATAACTACTGTAAAAAATGCTTCCTGATTTCAGTCTATTTTCAGCCATGTTTACTAGTGAGAGCTGCAGACAGCCATTCCTCTTAGATTTTACTATATATAAGAAGGATCTGAACACAAACACTGTCCAGATTAGATGTGCAGACTGGTTCTGAGACAGATTTCCATGCATATGGCATTAGACATGTGCAACATGAAAAGATTATGAAGCTTGTGGGAGTACTGACAGTTTCTAGGTTTCCCTGGAAAGCTGCTTTATGTTGTACTTGCAACAGCAAAGAAAAAAAAAACAACTCATGAAGAAAGTGTATTCATGTTCTGTGCAGCAGAAATGTCAGCCAGCAATTGTTCTGGTCCTGCCCTTTGTGACACAAGCTCAGATATTTTTATTTCACATTTTCATTCCCTTTAATTTCTGCCTCTCCTCTCTCCAAGTAGCTCTGATTTAACTTCTCTGGAGACTCCAAACAAAGCTCTGATTCATCTTACAAAGGCACTTAAAGTTACATCCAAGAGTATGCTCTGATAGCAATCCAGAAGGAGCTTCCCCTGAGCCAGATAGGATACACAGAACCAGGGATGCTGTCACCAGCTTATGGTTCCCATAACTCCTGCTCTGGGAGTGCTCCTTGGGGAGTCCTTCCCTGCATTTGTTGATTTTCTGTTGTTCACAAACTCACCAAGCTCTGACCAACTCTGTTGTTCAAACTTCTCCCAAACAAAAACATATCTTTGTGTTGCCAAAACATTCCTTTGGGTTGGGAAGGACATTGGGTGCATTCAGAAGAGTGTGACCAACATGTCAAGGGAGGTTCTCTCCCCTTCTAGGGAGGACACAGCTAGAGTGCTGGGTCCAGTTCTGGGCTCCCCAGTGCAAGAGAGACAAGGAGCTACTAGAGAGAGTCCAATAGAAGATCCCAAGATGCTGAGGGAACTGGAGCATCTGTGGGAGGAGGAAAGGCTGAGAGCCCTGGGGCTGCTTAGCCTGGAGAAGAGCAGAGCCAGAGGGGATCTGCTCAATGCTGAGCAAGAGCTAAAGGGTGAGGACAAGAGGCTGGGGCCAGACTCTGCTCAGTGGTGCCCAGGGACAGGCCAAGGGGCAATGGGCACAAACTGGAGCCCAGGAGGTTCCATCTGAACAGGAGGAGAAACTTCCTAGCTGGGAGGTCAGAGCCCTGGCCCAGGCTGCCCAGAAAAGCTGTGGATTCTCCTTCTGTGGAGACATTCCAAAGGCACCTGGAGGTGATGCTGGGAAAGCTGTTGTGGGTGACACTGCTTTAGCAATGGGGTTGGACCAGATCATCCCCAGAAGTCTTTTCCATCCCCCAACATGCTGGGATTTGGGTATTCTATATTTTCCTGCCACTTTCCAAGTAGCACAGTTACTACCTGAACATCCTGTTGCTCCTCTCAGCTGGAGAACAGCTCAAAGTGCAGATCTTGGGGAAATTGCTGGAGGCTGTGGGAGCACCCCACAAGGTAGATCATCTGAGATACAACACTGAACTGATGTATTGCTTTGATCCCCCAGAACGAGCAGCTGGAGTGTACCACAGGGAGTCACGCTCTGGGAAGTACCAGCTCACCTATGCAGAGGCCAAAGCAGTCTGTGAATATGAAGGAGGACATCTAGCCACCTATCAGCAGCTAGAGGCAGCAAGGAAAATAGGTCTGGATAAAAATCTTCTCTGTTTGCTTCTCACATCACTCATTCATAATGTTGCCAGGCTTGTATTTTGATGAACGTTGAGAACTCTGAGACTGAGAGGTTTGTAAACTCCCTGGATTCTTGTTCAAGGTGCATGCAATTCTTCTTTCTCAAACAGAGCATGACTGCACTACCTGTGGAGCTGTCAGGGATGACATCTTCACATAGTACTGCACAGCCCCTGAGCTCTAGTTGCAGCACAGTTCCAGAACCAGCAGAAAGCCATCTGGCCAAGCTGGGAAGCAATGGGACCTCCCCAGCTCCAGCACCTGGGGGCTGCAGAGGAAGGTATCCCCAAGGAGTTTCTATAGGAAATGTGCATTGCTGTTTTTCATATCATAAGTCAAATTGTTTTCATAATGTTTATTCCAGACATATTTTCTCGGAGAGAACAGGAGTGGTGAGCTTGGAGTGCAAAGTAGAGCTCTACTCTATTTCTCTTTGATTCCTAGTAAGAAATTATCAATTCATTCAGAGCAGTGGGAAATAAATGGAAAATATCCTCCACACTAGCAATTTTCAGGCTAGGCTGTTGAGTCAGAAGCTGGCTTTCAGCACCAGCACACATGTAAAAAAAAGAGTACTTTTGTCTTTTCTGAGTAGTAAATAGTTCTAGGACACCACAAATATGTTCCAGTTAGTCTGGGTGAAAACACTGACTTGGTCTCTACCAGAGACCAAACAGCACTGCATTCTTTGACTGTTATTATATTCTTAGCCATAAAATGCATTTAGTTCTTTTTTAGCAAGAAATATTTGAGAAATTCCAGGTATTTCAATTTAAATTGAAAGTATTTAAAGTAAATATTGTGTTTTCTTAGCGGTCTTCTGCATGTAACATTTCATTCCCTCTCAGAACTTCATGCCACAAACACTTGAGATATGATTAAGTAAATTTGTATGACTTCAAAAGGGAAACAAAGAACACACTAATATATATAAAGAACATATCCAACTTTTAATTTGGTTTCAAATGCTGCTACAGCACTTAAAACTCACTACCCAGGAAACTACTTAGTCCATCTGCATTTGATTTTTGTTTTCAAATGAAAAATCCATAATCATATAGTAGAGAACACAAAGGGATTTTATACTCTGTGTTTAAAATTATCCTCTCAAAGCACTGTTCCTTCCTGTAGTTCAATTTCTATTAGGCCAATTACACTCAAATCATTGATCAGCTTGAGGAAAACACGACTTAGGCGAATAAAAAGCAGAGCTTCTTGCCTAGGATTGATTTCTGACATCCACGTCTCATATCCTCCCTCTTGCAGGTTTCCATGTGTGTGCTGCTGGCTGGATGGCAAAGGGCAGAGTTGGTTATCCCATTGTAAAACCTGGAGCCAACTGTGGTTTTGGGAAAACTGGGATTGTGGATTATGGGATTCGCCTCAACCGGAGCGAGCGATGGGATGCCTACTGCTACAACCCTAATGGTGTGTCTGCAAACAACCCTAAGCTCTTTGGGGCTAAGATTGGGGCTGCTCAACCATGCTAGCTGGCTCTGCAAAGGCACCAGGCTCTGGAGGAGTTAGTTTCAATATCATAAATGTTCTGTCTGAGAAGATGGAGGGTTGATACACAGTTAGTTACCTGCTGCTGGTCTGGCTTGTTCAGAGCTCAGGGAATGCCATGTCTGGGACTAAAACACCTGACAGTGCTTTCTATGACTCTTCCTAATATCCAACCTAAACCTCCCCTGGTGCAACTTGAGGCTGTTTCCTCTTGTCCTGTTGCTTGCTACTTGAGAGAAGAGACCAACCCCTGCCTGGCTCCAACCTCCTTTCAGGGAGTTGTAGAGGGCGAGAAGGTCTCCCCAAGCCTCCTTTCCTCCAGGCTAAACAACCTCAATTCCCTCAGTTGCTCCTCACAACACTTGTGCTCTAGACCCTTCAGCATCCTCATTGCCCTTCTCTGGACACACTCCAGCACCTCCATGTCCTTCTTGGAGTGAGGATCCCAAAACTGAACCCAGGATTTGAGGGGTGGCCTCCCCAATGCCCAGTCCATGAGGACAATCCCTACCCTAGTTCTGTTGGCCACACTAGTGCTGATTCAAGCCAGGATGCTGTTGGCCTTCTTGGCCACACTGCTGGCTATCACTTCACAGATCATGGGAGAGAGGAGAAGTCAGTACCCAAAACAAAAGCAAAGCTCTACTTTGTGCATGGCTTGGCTCTCCTACTGCTCCAAGCCTACTACCCTGCCTGACAGAGCCAAAAGCTGGAGGTGTCCATGACGTCTGTACAGCTGTGCACATTCTGTTTGTGCTCACAGGGCTTGAGCTTGTTTATGTGAGCTGGACAGTTGTTAACCAAATAGTTCTGTGGGGTGGGGGACACTCCCAGATGTTCAGCAGACAAAGAAAACTGTGAGAGAGTCTACTGCATTCATTATTACTGCATGTAAGCCTGACTTTCTCCTTTGTCAGCCTTTAGTTGAGAGGTGGTTACTGTCCAAATGCATTGTTGGGTCAGAGGACAAAGGGGAAGCAGAACAACATTCATTTAACACTCAGCAGGCAGCATGAGTCTCTCCTGTTAAAAGGATATATACTCATACTTAATGGACTGTTTGCAGGTGGGAGATAAGCAGCCTGGAGGAACAAAGACCAATCTCTGCTTGAAATGAGCCCATGATCTTCTCTAGGGTGCTAAAAATGTCAAGAGGAACTTGTGGAACTGTTTGTGTGTTGTTTGTGTGTTTGACATGTCCATCCAAGCTAGCAGTGATCTGGAGCTGGAAAGCACAGGGCTCATGGACAATGTATAGACCCAGAGGGTTAATGGCACTATGCAGCTTAAGTCTCCACATTCTCCTGAATCATCCTTTGAAAGCATCTCCCTCTCCCCCAGGTCTGAACTCAGGGAATTGCAACAAATCCTAAAATTAGGCAGTGTGAGGATCCCTAGATTGGTTGATCCTGCAGTCAAGGAGCTGCTAAAAGTTCAAATGGCCACTGAATCAAACTCAAATAAGTGTTTTTCATCCCAAAAGGAGCAAAGAGCTGCAGCAGTAACAGGAGTGCACAGCAATGTATGTGATCACTAGCCTTGAGTAAGTTTTTTGTAGAAGACACCCTTTCAGGAGGTTTTTGAAGAGGAAAAGGACACAACTGAATGCCAGGGTGACAGTATAGCTGCAAAGCTTTATGGTTTGACATGGCCAGAAACCCAAATGCCTTTCACATAAAACACTTCACTGGCCCCAAGTCCACTGAAGTCAATGAAAGCTTTTCCAATAATTGAGTTTTGGACCATGCCTCTTGTTTCCAAAGCATCTGCTCCCCCAAAACTAGGAATGACTGCCATTTCTTGTGAGCACTGAGTGCTTGAAGAGCTGGGGAGCTCTATCACACTGAGTGTTCTGATGTGCTTCTGCTGGCTCAAAGGGCAAAGAATTGAAACCATAGCCATATCCAGGCAGAATGCTTACACTCTGATGTTTTTCTTGTTCTCCTAGGAAAAGAATGTGGTGGAGTCTTCACAGATTCCAAACATGTTTTCAAGTCACCAGGCTACCCAAATGAGTATGAAAATGACCAAATTTGCTACTGGCATATTCGAGCCAAGTATGGACAACGGATTCATCTCCAGTTTCTAGAGTTTGATGTTGAAGATGACACTGCTTGCATGGCTGATTTCTTGGAAATCTATGACAGCTATGATGACATCAATGGCTTTGTGGGCAGGTAAAGCAATTCCAGCATTAATATGCACAGAATCAAATGATTTCGTTCTCTCCCCAGAACACTACTTCAGAAGAACACTGTATTATCTTCTCCCCTTAGCAGTTGTGCTATGCCCAGAACTTAGCAGAAATGTCTTTAATTTCAGTTACTACAGAAGTAAAATGTCTTCTAACAACATCAGAACAGAATAAGTGTTACAGATCATCTTTCTTCCTACATCTAGTTTCTTTCTTTGCTTAATTCTCACTTTCTTTTCTTCAATGTCCTGTTTTTGCTTGGCCTTTAGCAGTCATATTTTGATCTGAAGTAGCTCAATTTTCCAGAACAAAGCATAAACCAGAAAAAAGTGATAAAGACCACTTCCCAAATCCTGCCACTTTTCACATCCTCTCCACAAATCATGTAAAGCAAAGCAAGAATGTAGTCCATTTGTTTTGCTTTTACAGATACTTTTAAATGGCTTTTTTTTGGACAGCTTTCTTCCTTTCTCAGCCTTGGGCCATTGCTCTTTTCCTTCATGCCTTGTTAAATTGCTCTTTTTCTTCTTTTGCATCATTTGCTTCCTGTATAGATTGAAAAATGTTTCCTGCATTCTCCTTCCCATAAAACTTACTGTAAGATAATGACAAAAATCCTTTAGGCAATTGCTTTGGTGGAGAATTATATACACTGAATACCTAGAACCAATTAACCATAGCTCCAGAGGAGAGCACAGCCTGAGAGCCAAGTTTAGTGCAGGTCCCCAGATCACAAGGGATATGACAGATTTGCTGTGTCATTTAGCCATGACCATTTGTATTTTGTTTTCCCCAGGTTTTGTGGAGATGAGTTGCCAGATGATATCATCAGCACAGGTAAGATATTTGCACTCTTTATGATAAAAGAAAAAAACCTAGCCAAAATCACCTTTTATCCCTACTTTCTAATAATATATAGTAAAGATATCCCAGAATCCAGCACGGTGAGGGTTGGAAGGGACCTTTGGAGATCATCTAGTCCAACCCCCCTGCTAAAGCAGGGTCAACTAAAGCAGGTTGCCCAGTATCACATCCAGGTGAGTTTGAAGTCTCTCCAGATAAGGAGACTCCACAATGTCTCTGGGCAACCTGAGCCAGTGCAAGACAAGAGGAAACAGCCTCAAGTTGTGCCTGGGAGGTTCAGGTTGAACATTAGGAAGAATTTATTCCCTGAAAGAGTGGTTAAGCATTGGCCCAGGCTGCCCAAGGAAGTGATGGAATCATAATCCTTGGAGAGATTGAAAAGCCATGGAGATGTGGTGCTGAGGGATGTGGTTTAGTGGTGACTTGGCAGTGTTATTTTAAAGGTTGGACTCAATCATCTTAGAGGTCTTCTTCAACCCTAATGACTCTATGATTATGTGATTCCTCAAAAAATCACAGAGCATCCATGTAGCCATCCTTTTTTTTCTTTTTCTTTTCCTAGGCAATGTTATGACCTTGAAGTTTTTGACAGATGCCTCAGTGACTGCTGGTGGCTTTCAGATCAGATATGTGACCATGGACATGCCTTCCAAGCCAAGTGATGCCAAGAATGCAACATCCCAAGGCAAAACAAACTTTTTAGCTGGAAAATTTGGTCTTATGTGAGCAGAGCAATGAGATACACTGATTAAGAAACATGTTTTAGAACTGAGTTCAGATAGCTCTTTCTTCAGATAAGAAATTTTCTTCATGTCTTTCCAGCTTTTTATTTTCTTCTTTTATATAAGTTTTTTTTTAATAAAGTATACTAGGAAATAAATTATAAAATATAGTTACCTGAATAATAGAGGACTATTTTTAGACTACAAGTACTGTAAAAATCTGAAGAATTCATTGTTCTCAAAGATTTTAAGATTATTTTTCTATACAAACTGCTTCTCCTCATTTCTTGCACCACTTGAAAAAACTTTTGGTGTGACCATTTCCATTATTT
This sequence comes from Bucco capensis, assembly GCA_013396975.1. Lineage (NCBI taxonomy): Eukaryota > Metazoa > Chordata > Aves > Piciformes > Bucconidae > Bucco > Bucco capensis. The sequence goes on along the minus strand of VWZO01011417.1, from coordinate 630,651 downwards.
TGAAATGTCATATGCTCTTCTCTCTTTGTTTTCCTTGATTTCCACCTATTTATTTTTTAGATTGTTGCTTGGTCTCTTCCTGTTCTCTACAAATCATTTTTTTGTTTCATTAACTCATTTCTCTGAACTCAAATGGCCTTTTTTAAGATAAATGAGATTTTTTTTAAGGGGCTTACTTTTAAGATACATAAATTCATCTTGTGGATAGCCCCGCAGCTGGAAGATCAGCCTGAAGTCAGAAGATCAGGAAGCAGCATGAACACCACAGAACCAATTATATTATCATCATAATTTTGCTGGGAGATGAAGCAGAAACTACTCAAGGAATTTTGTCAGGGTTTCCTCATCCAGAGATGTCCAAGTCCTTTCACTTCTCTGATTTCACTTAGTGACGAATCAAATGAAAGACTTTGTCATGGAGGTAAAACTGGGGAAATTAAGCATCAGAAGAAATTGCTCACCAAGTTCCAGCAGATCCCTTCAGAAGACACTGCTGAGATGCTGTGTGTGGTTTACACGGGTTTTAGGAAGACTGTACTGTTTTGATTTGAACAGAAATCATTCTCCACATGTTTTTACATTCAGTTTAAACTCCTCAGTCTGAAGCAGCATTAAAGCTACCTCTGGTTTAATCATATCCTGAGTTTCCAATGAATTGTTTTTATGTCTTGAGAACTTTTTGGATGTTGAAACATTTTTCTTGATTTAAAGCAGCGAGTAAGTTTTAAGAGTTTCTTTTGCTCTGAATGTTTTCCTGACCCCAGATTTTCTGAAGTCCAATGCCCACTGAGAATCTTCATGTGAATTATACTTTTTGTTTGGCTCATTCAAGGCCAGCTTGAATGTGGCTTTGAGGAACCTGGTCTAGCAGAAGGTGTCCTTGCCCATGGCAGAGGGGTTTAACTAGATGATCTTTAAGGTCCCTTCCAACCAAACCATTCTATGATCCTATGATGGACTTGGTGATCTTAGAGGTCTTTTCCAAGCATAATGATACTGTGATTATTAATTCCTTAATAATTATAATTAATAATTATATGAATAATTTATTAATAATCATAATATCATTATGCTATCAGAAAGTATCATATCTATCATAGTATCATTACGCTATCAGAAAGAGGAATTAACTAGGAGGATCTTTAGCTAATCAGACCCATCTTTGCTTTATTTATTCTATTTCTTCTTTCTTTTAACCTATGACATCTTTGAGCTTCTATTGTTGCAATTTCACTGGGAATAGAATCCTTGCTCCCTGGCTGCTCTCCCTTTTTCCAACACTTTGTTCATGCTTCATGTGAGCACCAGAAAACAAAAGTTTTTATTACTGCGTTTAAAGGGATGAAGCTGCACTTAAAATCTCTGTGGTGCTTTTCAACCCTGCCACCTCGTGGGCTGAAGAAAACTGCTCACATCCTGCTGCCGTTAAACATTATTGCAGCAATAGGAGGAAATGCACAATGAGGAAATAATGAGGAAAATGCACAAAGAGAACTGTTAACATTTTGTTTATGACCTAGGATGGGTTTTGTTGGTTTTGAGGACTTTTTGTTGTTGTTTCTTTAATTGCAAGGCAATAGGTGTTGAAGTGATATGGATCAAAACTAAAGGGTGTACAGGAAATAATCTGCTTGTCTAGGAACACCCATGGAGCCAGAGGGGTGACACTGTTTGGGGAGGAGTTTCTTTCCAGAACAGGCATTCCTGCTGAGCATCACCAATGCCACAGAGTCACTGAGTCCAAGGGACCTCTGGAGATCATCTAGTCCAACTCCATTACTCAAGCAGGGTCACCCACAGCAGCTTTCCCAGGATCCCCTCCAGGTGCCTTTGGAATCTCTCCACAGAAGGATAATCCACAATCTCTCTGGGCAGCCTGGGCCAGGGCTCTAACATCCTCACAGCAAAGAACTTTCTCCTCCTGATCAGATGGAACCTCCTGGGCTCCAGTTTGTGCCCATTGCCCCTTGGCCTGTCCCTGGGCACCACCCTGGGCCCCAGCCTCTTGCCCCCACCCTTTAGCTCTTGCTCAGTACTGAGCAGATCCCCTCTGGCTCTGCTCTTCTCCAGGCTAAGCAGCCCCAGGGCTCTCAGCCACCAGGACTCCCAGACTAGGTTGGACATAAGGAAAATTTTCTTTCCCAAAAGGTTTCTCAGGCCCTGGCCCAGGCTGCCCAAGGCAGTGGTGGAGTCACCATCGCCCCCCGATCCCTCTCCGTGCCCTCCCCACCCGCCCTAGGCCGCGCAGCTCACAACCGGCTATGACAAGCCGTGCCCGCCGGGCGCGGGAAACCATCTATCGCTCGGTGCTCCCGGCGCTGTTCGATGTGCTCCGGCTCGGCCGCCGTGCCCCGCCTCCTCCGCGCCGCCATTGGCTGGGCCGGCCGCAGCCTGGGCCCGCGCATCCCCAGTCCCGCCCGCCGCCATCTTAGCCCGGGCCGGGATTTCGGGGCGAGTGGGGATTTGAGTTCAAAGTGGCGAGTTTGGGTGCTTCCCCGTTCGGCACCATGACCGCTCTCGCCGCTGCCGCCGCTTCCAGCCTGCAACCTCTGCTGGAGACCCTGGAGGACCCAACCGCCCCGGCGGGGGATCTCACCGACGCGCATCTCACTATCGTGAGGTGAGCACGGGCTGCGGCCGCCTCCTCCGGAGCAGTGTGAGGGGAGTGGGGAGGCCTGCCGTGCCTCAGGGGAGGGCGGAAGGGTGGGATGGCGGGGACACGATGTGCAGGCCTGGCCCTGGCAGGCTAGGCCCACGTGGACACGGGAGGGTGAGCCCTGGGAAGAGAAACTCTTGCCCGGCCTGGAATTGTGGTGGCTGGGGAGGGCTGTATGGCTGGGGGCCGCGGGAAACGTGCGGACATGGAGGGAAGGAGAGTGGCTTTTTGGTGTCTGCTCGTCCGAGAGTCTCTCCTTTTGCATTTCCTGGGGAAACTGCAGAGGTAGGTGAAGGAATATTGGAAATAATATCTTTCTTCTAACTGGGTAAAAACTTGCAGTTCAGCTTTATGATTGGAAAGATTAGGATTGTTGTGATTTCAGGGGTTTGAAATGGGCGCTTCTTAATTGCCTGTATTTCTGGAGGATGCTTCGTAACCATAAGGTTTTGGTTTTATCCGGATTTTTCGAATTTGTTTGGTTAACGTTTTATAGGGTAAGTGTAGCTTTTCTGTGTGGATGTTTTTCAGGGATGTGCAGAGTTATCGCTGCCAGTTGTCAAACCAGAACATTTCTGGAATGGGAAGGCAGCATTCCAGAACAGCTTTAGAGGAATGTGCTTTTTAAGTTTATAGAGTTGTGTGGAAAGTTTATATACTTTTTAGCTGTCGTTTAAAGTTTGAGTAATTGAATGTGTTTATGAAAGTAGACAAAAAATGAAAACCATTAATGTAGTTTTTTCATGCTTCATAAGCACGAAATGGATCGTTAGTGACTTTTTCCAAGGTACTAGGACACGTGCTTTATAACACTGTTGATATGTCAGGCTATGTGTTTGCTCTTTAACGTCTTCAGTGTTGTTTTTCTTTCTAAGGAAAGAAATGTTTCTGTGTTGGCTAATGAGTTGTGTATTAGAAATGTAAAGTTAGGTCAGTTATAAAATGTTTAACCTCTGAATTGTTTTTCCTTCTGCTCCTTTAAAGTCGCTTTACCGGTGAGGGAAGCAAACAGTTTGTTGCAGATGTCAGAGAACATTTTCCTCAGCTTTGCAAAGTGTTTAAGGTATGTCTTTTCCGTTCTATTTTCCACACTTCGGTTAACAAAGATAAGTTTGATGGTCAAGGTCAGTGGCCATTTGCATTCATTTAGTAAGAATTCAAGCTAGTGATGTGGCAGTAAGGATTTGCTGGCAAAAGATACCTTCTGTATTACTAGAAATTGCTATGGAATCGATGAAATTCAGTGTCTTGGATGTGTTGAGGCAGTGCTATGCGTTCAGAGCTGCTCTTCCAGCCAGAAGAGATTCTTCAGTGTGTTCTGCCTGCCTTTGGAAATACTTGGAGGATTTGGAACAGGCAAGAAATGTCAAATTCTTTTGAAGATTATTGTAAAGACTGTTCTGTTCTTAAGCACCTTTATTTCCTTTCTGTTTTACATGTTTAAAAGCAATTGGTGAGTCAAGTGATAGTGCAGAACAAGCAAAGAAGGAAGGAACTTTGAGAGAGCAAAAAATGTCTTCAGAAGCTCAGACTGTTTTATTGAGTTGAAGTGTTTTGTGATCAGGAAAGGTTTCCTGCAGGGATGTATTTTTCATCACATACTTCCTTTTTGACAGCATTCTCTTCCTCCAGCAGGAATGTGGGTATCAAGACAATACTTGACAGCTACTTCTGTAAACTGAGACTTTATATGTGGATTTTTTTCAGACACATGTTTCTAGTCAAAACTCAGCCCTAAATAATGCAGCATTGCAGGCCTTGGGATTCTGTGTTTTTAATTCAACTATTGCAGCTAAATTATCAGGTAAGCAAACAAACTTGAGTGTGGAGTCTTGGGGGGGGGGTTGTTTCTCTATGTCTTTGTTAGCATATACTTTAATTTTGACAAAGCTTACAGTTTCCACGTGGTACAAAGGTTTTGTCTCTAGTGTGAGAAGTTTACTAGCTCCACCTTACATAAAAAAAGTTAATTTTTTTTCATGCCATTATGCTAATACTGTTTTATTAACTTGTAGTTTTATTGAATGCTTTGGTGGCAGTTAGGTACTGTAATTAATTTTATGGAGTTAGTAATTAGAAAATATGTCCAGGTGGAGAAAGAATGAAGAATGTTTTATGGTTGTAGAATTTGGATATCTGGGTGTTGATGAGAGAGAGAGCTAATGTCCACATTGGCTGTTCCTGAGGAGGTAAATGTTCCATGTTCCAGGGGTCAAGTGCCTCCAGCTGCAGTACCATGATCAGAAGCTGCTCAGTGTCAGCTTGTCTGTATGTGTGTATCGGGTTGAGGGGTGGTAGAAGGTGGTGAAGCTAAGGTTGCCTTTTGTGGGCACACAAGGAGCTGTGTTGTGATTTGACTGTTGCGTGATGCCTTGATGGTGCTGGAGCCTACAGTGACTCTTCACATGGCAAAAACTACCTCTGATGTTTTTAGGTAAAATTATCTTCTAGCTTTATGATTCTGTTCTTTCTTTTAAAGGTAATACAGATGTGCTACATTAATAATAGTATTTATATATTAGTGCATTTTGAGCTTTTTGGCCAAGTAATGTTTAAGACCTTAAATCATATTCACTAGGCCTTCTAGTTGAATGGCGCTGTAGGAATATTAGCTGAGCAAAACGACTCTAAACTCTGAGAAGCTGACTGGATTTACATAAAGAGAGAGTTTGAGTGCTGTGTATTCTGCTTTCAGCAACAGAAGTACAAGATTTGCTTTCCTTGGTGAGCAGTGTTGCTGTGAAAACTTCAGACAAAAACACTCGTACTCGGGCACTTTGGGTCATATCTAAGCAGATGTTTCCTTCAGAAATTGTTGGGAAGGAGGTAAGTTTCTCCACTTGATGTTGTGTGATCTGATTTTCCAGGGAAATTAAGCTTCGTTTGGAATCTCTCCAGAGAAGGAGACTCCACAACCTCTCTGGGCAGTATATTCTAGGGCTCTGGCACCCTCAAATCATGTTGTGAATCCTCCAGTTTGGTCAGAGCGCTAACATTAAAACTAGCATAATTGAAGCACAGGGCACACTTCTGGGAAACAAAATTCATAAATTCCAGCTCCTTATAGAAATACATCTGTGTTTACCTTCTCCCTCTAATGTTCTTCTTTTGCCTCCTCAGGTGTCCAATATTATTTCTGCCCTGGAAACGATACTTACTAAAGGAGATGTACAGTCCATGGTGGTTGAATATGAAGCAGCAAATGTTATTATCCAGTATGTGCCCTGCAATATTAAATTGATACTAAGACAATCTTTTAAGTGTCCGAGCAGTATGTCTGCTGCAGATTTAGAATACCTATGTTTGGATTTTTTTTGGATCTAGCTTAATGGAGCAGACTCCAGCCCAGATGGGAGAAGAGGCTGTGAGGTGGGCAAAACTAATCATCCCTCTAGTCGTCCATTCTGCTCATAAAGTGAAGTTACGAGGTGCCACTGCCCTGGAGATGGGCATGCCACTGCTGCTCCAGAAACAGGAGGAGGTCGCTGCTGTCACTGAGCACCTCATGACCACAGTAAGTGGAAAGGCTGGGCCTTTTTTCTAGAGGCAGCAGGGTTAATAATCAGTGTAGGTGGGTTGGTTTTAGATTTTTATTTGCAGTCTAGATGCAGTCTGAGCATTGACAGCAACTTCTTGATAACAGCATTGTCTTGATAGCATTAATTAATATAATGTCATTAAACTTCTATTGTCTCTTAAAGAGATTTTGCTGACCACATGTTGTGGTTTAACACCAGTCAGAAATAAGCACTGTGCAGCTGTAAGATCACTCCATCCCCCATGCCTGTAAGGATGGGGAGAGAATTGGGGAGGAGAAAAGAAAGTCGTAACCATAAAAAGATACCCCACCCTCTTCAGCAGCAACACCCTTGGTCTTTTGATGAAGATTTCCCTGTTCTCCTTCACTTCCAGAGCTGTAGGCTTACTTATGTTGCCTTATTCACTGCTGAAGTTACATTTACAAACAAACAAGGTGGGGTTTAGGAGCACAGTGTGTTTTGACTTGAGAGTGAGAGAGACTACGAGTATTTAAGGAAATGGGTTTTAATTTGTTGGTTGCCACTATGAGAATTATTGAAACCAACCATAAACTTGAGCTAAGAAGGTGTCAGATGTAGCAGCATTTGACTGAGTTACCAGCAAGTGCTATGTGGTACAGAATGAAATCTTTCTGATCTAGAAAGAGCATATAGTTCCAGATTGGTTATGTCTCCAGATAATGGTATGGAGTTTTTAGAATTCTCTTAATATATTTCATGTAGAACTTTTTTTTCTGTCTGCAGAAATTAATTTCAGAGCTTCGAAAATTGTTTTCTACAAAAAATGAGACTTTTGTGTTAAAATTATGGCCGCTCTTTATCAAACTACTTGGAAAGGTAAGCAGAGAAAGTTTTGCAATCCTGACTCTTTAGGGAGGGGATTTCTGACAGCATAAAAATCTTAACCCTGAACTTGTTTCTCTTCAGACTCTGCATCGTAGTGGCAGTTTTATTAACTCCTTGCTTCAGCTGGAGGAACTCGGATTTCGTAGTGGCTCACCAGCGGTAAAGAAAATAGCCTTCCTTGCATGGAAGAGTCTAATAGATAATTTTGCACTAAATCCAGGTAGATTAAAAAAAGTTAAAACCTGAATTGTTTTGACTACTGTCACTTTACATAGCTGGAAGAGAATATTTTGTCTAATATCAGTCACACCCCTGGATGTACTAATAGTATATCTATGGTATATACATAGTGGTGTATATACTTGCATACTGGTACGTGCTGTGTGTAGATAAGTAAAATTCAAGGTATGGGGTCCCTTTTTTTTTTTTAAGGCAAACTGACAGTTTGATCAGTAGTTACATCTCAATTTTTCTGCTAAGAGGAATGAATAGAATCAAATGAACAAGTTTTTTATAATGCTGTAGTTGATCCAAACAACGATGAAATGGAGACGAAAACATTCTGTAGGTCTTATTTTGGACTGTGTGGATTAATTGGAGAAAAGCGATACTTGAGAATTATAGAGGCGATTGAAAAAAGTTGCTTTAAAGGTATAACTGAGACCCTGAACAAGACTTTTAAGTCTAGCCTGTGTTAAAACACAAACCCCACAATACTTATTTTTTACATAGATTGTGCTTCTCCTTACTGTGTACCCTAGAGAGAAAGCTAAATGCTGACATTTCTTAGTTTAGCTGAAGTTAAATTGTCATTTGACTTTGTTTATTTGATTGCATTTTCTGATCATTGTTTCCCTTAAATTAGTTAACAGTTCTATCAGAAGATAAAATCCATGGCACAGTTGGTGTTCCTTGTGTATGTTCCAGTGTGGCTAATAGGAGCATACACTGCTGTCAGCAGTTCCTTATGAGTTGCAGGGGGGACAGGCTCTAGTGCTGCTGAGCTGGCTAAAAGTTTCTCTTCTTTGAACACTTGTATAGGCTTGGTCAAACTTCTATCCAGACATGCCATGCAGTTTCTGCTTCAGTGGAATGGAAAATGACTTGTTAGTAGCCTCAGAATGCTGTATTTAAGATCAATCATTCTCATCCAGTGGCCTCTTTAACACACCAGGAGTGAATATCAAAATGAACAGAAGGAAATTTAGTAGATTTCTTTTTAATCTTGGTAGTGAAAAGAAATACTTGCTATTTCCAGGGTTGTTCTAGACAAAAATTAGAGCAATAAAGTAGCCTGGAAGGCTGGTGCATTTACTACATATTTTAGTATTGCAGATTGTCATTAATTGAATTTTAAGCAAAAATATATTGGGGAAAAAACCTAATGAAATATGGGGTTTTTTGTCTTCAAGATATATTGTGTGGTCCTAAAAGGCTGAAATTGCTAATGCAACCACTGAGCTCAATCCAGGTGAGAACTGAGGCTCTGGCACTGACCAAACTGGAGGTCTGGTGGTATTTACTCACGAGGCTGGGACCTCAGCTGCCTGCAAACTTTGAACAGGTAACACAACTGAAAATAGCTATAGCATGATCACTTAACCCGTGTTTAGTGTGTGAAGCTAAGTTCCCTCTTTGTGCCATAACTTCTTTTATACCTGCTTTGTCCTTCTTTAGTTTATTGTTGAAACAAAACTTTCTTAAGGAACCAAATCTAGCACATGTGTGGTCATTAAATTAAACTTCAGGATGGAAGTAAAGAAAAAATCTACCTAAAAAGATATCTGAAAAGATACAGTAGAATTTGTTTAATCTAGCAATTTCTAATTCGTGTATCAGTAGGCATATTTTATACAATGTCTTAAAAATACTGTTAAGTACCCAGAAACACTGAAGCTGTCAACAGCACAGTATATTTTATTTGAAATGTATAGTACTTTGTGGCTTGTATGTGTCATACCTATTTTCACTGAGGCTTAATGTCTTTGCAGGTTTGTGTGCCATTAATCCAAAGTACTTTAAGCCTAGATTCCTCTCCTGTATTACAAGGAACTCCCTCACGTGTACCAGCCAACCAAAGTCTAGCCATGGCAAGCCCTGTGCAAAAATCAGGTATTAAAGCACGAGGCTCTTTCCAGCTGTATTCTAGATGCAGGAAGTAATTTGTTCAATGTAACCTCTTTGTGGTTTTTTTTCATTTGCAATATATTATTGCAAAAAATAATAGGCCAACAGCATCCTGGCTTGAATCAGCACTAGTGTGGGCAGCAGGACTAGGGCAGGGATTGTCCTCCTGTGCTGGGCACTGGGGAGGCCATACCTCAAATCCTGGGTTCAGTTTTGTGCTCTTCACTCCAAGAAGGATATTTAGGTGGTGGAGTGTGTCCAGAGAAGGGCAAGGAAGCTGCTGAAGGGTCTAGAGCACAAGGGGCAGGGTCACCTTCTACTAGATCAGGTTGCTCAAAGGCCCATCCAACCCAACCATGAACCCTTCCAGTGTCTCACTAACCTCACAGTAAAAAACTTAATATCTAATCTAAATCTCTCCTCTTTTTCAGTTTAAAACCATTGCAATATGAGCTGATGTAATTTTTCTCCTCTCCCTTAGGTCCTCACCCCTTTGCAAGTCCAGTCACACCAAGGATGAACCTCAATCCTGCTACTCCAGGAAACGTGGCAATCACTTCCATTCCTTCCATTCGCCTTTTGGGAATTGAAATGCTGCTTCACTTCTTGATGGGACCTGAAGTGTTAGATTTTGCTAAGCAAAACAAACTTGTACTTAGTTTAGGTATGTACTTTTTGAAGGACTTTTGCATAGTCTGAAAGTACCAATTTTGTTGGATTTTTTTAAGATGTCTGTTAGAATGAAATGCTTTAAACATTTAAAGCTGTTAGTTATCTTGACTATTAGAACTTGGTTTTGTGTTAAATGCTGTAAGTATGTATATCTACTTGAGTATTTTTAAGGGTTATCTTACTAGTAAACTGAAAAATAACAGATTTACAGAGCATGTTTTCTTGTTCTCCTAGAGCCTCTCCAGTTCCCACTGATCAGTAGCCCTTCTTTTTTTTGTAAGCATGCCAGCACATTTATAAATGCAGTTCAGGATGGCTTTACTGCAATTGGAAAAGAAGTTCCTGGTAAGAATTTCCTGCTAAAATTAGATTCCTTTTCTGGAAAATAAAGTGGGAGAGGGAAACAAGAATAGATAACCACTTTGTGTAATATTCCATTGTGACGTTAAATCAAAGTGGTCTGACTTGGTTTGAAAGCTTATGTCAGTTTTGGCTTTGGTCGTTTGTACTTGAACTGCAATTTTTGTTTAATGTTGTTATTACAATCTAAATAAAAACCTGATGCCTTCTTGTAGATTGTATGCTGGATGTTATATGGAAGGACATAAATGGATATGTTAAAACAGCTATTGAATCAGGTAAAAAGTGGTGTTTTGTTGTTTTTGTATCCGTCATTGCTAACTAGTTACAAGTTTTAAGACTAGACCTTGAGGTAATACTTGCTTCATTGCTGGTTTTAGGCATCATCAGTTGTTATTTAATACTCTTAATGTAGATAGTGGTATGAAGATGTTAATACTGTTAGTGATATGAAGATTTTTTTCCACTTTACTAATAAAACTTAGGATTTTTTATTTAAACTTTGAAGTTTCAGTTACTCTTCTTCAAGCAGAGCCTCAGTGTCTGAATCTATTAACTGTTTGGTATATGTTTATCAATATACACAGAATTTTTTTGTTCTTACAGTACTTGAAGTTCTAAATAATGCTCAGTGTCCATTTTTTTATTCTGCTCCAACTATAAATATGCTTTATTCTAGGAAATAAAGAAAAGCAAGGGTCAGAAACACTGACTGTGTTGCTCCAGGCCTTAAAAAACATTGTTAGCTCAAATTCTCTTCCTGTGCAGAAAATACTGGTAAGTTGGGTGTGGGTTTAGCTGGTTTATAAGTCTCATATCTTTTTGATGGTCTGGATTCTGGCTTGTAGGAACCTTTTGCAGCTTTTACCAGAATGGTCTCCTTAAAAGAGCCAACTTTTTTTAGTGTAAACTGTTAAGTTTTACAGTGACATAGTTGCTTAAGTGTTTCTCAGCTTTATCAGCAGTGTTCACAGAACTAAGTGGTCCTACCAGAACATTTTGCTCTAAAGGACAGTTACTTTCACAGTGGATTTGTTTGTTTGCTTTTATTAAAGGGAAGCAGTTGTTACAGTTTTACTTTTATCTGTGGTGTTAGTTACAGTATTTGAGCCCTCTGGGAAAAATATTTACATACTTGTTTTTTCTTTCCCCCTATTTAGTCTCTTATTGATATTACTGTCAAGGAATTGCCTCCAAAAGTATTGGGATCCCCAGCTTATCAGGTTGCTGATATGGATCTCTTAAATGTAAGTCTGACTTCGTTCCCAAACTTTGTCTTTTTTTACGCTGAAGAGTTTTAGGATGTAATGTCTGCACAAACGTACAGAGCACTTCAGATGTCATGAGATCCAGATCTTTAGGAAATCCTATTATTCCTGTTCCAGAATGCAGACTTTATTTCTAGCTCTCACTTCTGATGAGTAATAGAACTGACTGTAACTAAAAAGGGATATGCTGGAAGTGCTGTGCTCATGAAAGAGGAGTTCTCATGGTCAGGTTATGATTTCAAATACAGGTTGCAGATAGTTTGCAAGTAGACTGCATAATCAAACCCTGTAGTCACCTAAGTGTAACAAGAGTAAGTGAATGCTTCAGCTCAGGTGAGTGGTATAAAACTTTGTCTACCAGAACTGCCTGAAGAACTCAGCTCTCAAAGTTAGTTCCTCCCAGCTTTTTTTCCCCCTCCCTGAGTGTTTTACTTAACATTTGGAGGCTTCTTCTGTTGTAGGTACAAGAGTCAGAACTTTATTAGGACGATTGGCCTTTCACTTGGCAGGAGTTGAATGCATTTTGTTAACTATTTGAACGTTAGCAAAGCTAAACTAGTTGTGGTAGATTTAGCAGAGGTTATCCCAAAGACATCTTGCTGAATCCTTGCAGTGATCCAATCTCAGGTTGCTCCATCATGTTCCAGGTATCATAATGCATGTTGATTGCATTATGCAGACTTAGTTGCTGCATGTAATGTCCAGGCAATAATGACTAAAACTCACAAACCTCTAAACAGAGAATTGTTTTACTTCACCTGTAGTGTAGTTGATATACTCCTGAAGCACCAGACTCCAGCAGAAGCTTTGCTTTCGCTCTCATTTTTATTGTGAAGTGGTAGAAATGACTTTTTTTTACTTTTATTAATTGCAAATTGCTGGCTTAGAGTTAAACATTGTTTATAGATACACACCTGAGGCAGAAGTTTCATTTGATCAATGTATATATTGTTTTGACCTCTGAAATTTCTATTCAAAGGGAACACCAGCTTTGTTCTTAATCCAGCTGCCTTTCCATAATAACCTCTTGGAATGCTGTGTAACAGATGAGAGGTATGTGGTACTGTTTATGATAAGCTTCCCACAGAAGCCTTCATAGAAGTTTTGCCTAACTTCAGCTGAAAGAAGGCTGTCTTACGTTTTTAACTTCCTCCCTTAGGTTCTTTGTAATTCTGGAAACACTTGTGGGTTATGTTTTGTCTGGGCCTTCATCTCCCCTGGCTTTCAGTGAGTCTGTGATCTGCGTCATTAATGAGAGTGCAAAGCAAGTGGCAAACAAGGAGCATCTCTGGAGAATGTGGAGCATTGTTGTTAATCCACTAACCGAGTGGATTAATCGGGTTTGTGGCTTTTTTTTCTCTCCCCTGCAGCCCCCAAAAATAAGCACAGGAAAACTTTGTGCTGATCTTTTATCTTGATGTCTTCAAGGGATTGTAAAATTAAATGAACTTTGGTAGTATTTGTGAAACCAGAATGCGTGCAGCATTCTTTGAAGCCCCAAACTGGGATATGAACATTTGCAGTGAACTAGGATGAAAAAAAAAGTGGTGGAGGAGGTCTCTTCTCCGAAGTAATAAGCAATAGGGTGAGAGGAAATGGCCTCAAGTTGTGTCGGGGAGGTTTAGGTTGGACTCGAGGAACAATTTCTTCCCCAAAAGGATTGTCAAGCCCTGGCCCAGGCTGCCCAGGGCAGTAGTGGAGTCACCATCCCTGGAGGGGTTTAAAAGCCATGGAGATGTGGTGCTGAGGCACATGGTTTAGTGGTGACTTGGCAGTGTTAGGTTAATGGTTAGACTTGATGGTCTTAGAGGTCTTTTCTAGTCTAAATGATTCTATGATTCCAGTCAATAAGAATGATAACTCTTAAGACTTGTGTCCATTATGGTGTTGGGAATGTTGTTCTCCTTTAAGACTATAAACATGTTTATAGATGTGCTTCAAGCCTTCACTCCTTGGCATAGTCCTGCTGCTGCAGAGGATGGAAATCTGACCTCCAGGGCCTTTTAACGTTTAATTACGAGGAGACTCATTTGGTTTATGTGAAAATACATTAAATATCAAGTTGTGACATTTAGAGTATAATTAGGAAAGTGTTTCTTACTAATGTTAGACTTCTTCATTGGAAGCCCTAACGAAAGCCATATATAAACTGTAATATTCAGCAGGTTCTGCATATAACATACTAGAAGTGCCTTGACTCTGAGGTAGGAGGTGTGGAACTAATCCTTATGTTATTAGACTTAAAAATTTTAGCATTTATGAAGAGAATTTTAAGTGTTTTAAGCAGGCTGCTGCTTCTAATTTCAGTTGCAGTAAGTAAAAACTTTGTAAGACATTTTCTCATTGTTTTTATTCCTGGAATGAAGTTATTTTGGAATTTAGAAACAGTGCTTTTCATGTTTTTGAATAGTAGGATCAGCTTGAACTCTTGAAAATTGCTAATTTTAAAATGCCACTGGCAAGTTAGCTTGCACAGATCTTACGTACAAAGTGTATTCAGAGAAGCCTTATTTGTCATCTACAATCTGCAGCTTTATTAATCAGAAAATTCTTTTCTCCTTGCAGACTAATGAAGTAAATCAGGGGGATGCACTGGAACACAACTTCAGTGCTGTCTATAGTGCATTATTGCTACCAGTGTCACACATCTTCCCTGATCAGGAGTTTCCACAGGTAACAGTGAATGCATAATGTTAGACAGGGAACTTAAAGCAGGTTTTTATCACCATGCACAGACACTGATCTTTAGAAACCTTTTCTTTCTGTTAAAGCCAACCATGAAATCCTTGTTGCGCGCTTGGTCGGAGCTGTATAGAACATTCGCTCGCTGTGCTGCTTTAGTTGCAACAGCAGAAGAAAACCTGTGCTGTGAAGAACTCTGTGCCAAAATAGTATCTGGGCTAGAAGGTGAAACTCCAGTAGTGAGTATAAACCAGTGATACTGAATATTTATATGTTTTAGCAGATAATAGTTTAGATTAGTTATAAGAACCTGTTGTAAACTCTAATGTACTTTCTGTATCTTAGTGTTTTGGGTGAGACTTAAAGCCATAACAAAATTCTTTTCCTAGAAGGAGTTGATCTAGAAATGGATTGAGAGAAGAGAGTAAAAAAAATTGTGAAGCTTAACTATCAAAACAGCAGTTAAGCAGTCTTTGGATTTCTTTTCTATTTAATAATGGTTTAGTGAACGTCATCGTGATGGTAAATGTGATTTATCTGCTTGAGCTGTGTTGAGCTTTGCTGATGAATTCTGTTTCCTCCTCAGATGTTCTCAATGCTGGATGGTCTCACCCATATTCTGTCAGTTACGGTTGACTGCATCAACTTTGCACCGTACACTACTAAATACCAGCCAAAAAATAGATGTAAGAAAATAACTTGAATGTTGGGGTTTTCTGTGTCTTTCTTGCAGAGCTGGTTGAAGATGAGAGTTCTTGTTGAGGCAGAACTGAAACTATTTTATATTTTAAACTGTTTGTATGTAGATAGATTTTGGGATTCCCAAGTTCTGTTGCTCACGTGGACAGGAAGTTCAGATGTGTTCTTTTGTGAGGCAGGTTGGTTAGATAGGGAAAAATAATCTAATTTATTGGTTTTTGTTAGCTCCACAGACATCTACAGATTGGTCTAAGAAGAAAGAGGAGCCCCTTGGAAAGCTTGCCTCTCTCTTTAAACTCCTGGTGATGTTACTAAACTCCTTCCATGTATTCAGTTGCAAAGAAATCTGTTCAGAAACATTGGTCTCTGTTGGTCCTTCAATTCTTGCTATCCTTCACACCATCCTCAGCCACGTGTCATTGCCCTCGGTGATCGGGAGCATGCTTGCAATGTTTGCCAAACCCCTGGCAGTGTTCTATGAAAAAACAAAGTGAGTATTATTTTCAGAATGGTTGGAAAACTGGAAATCGTTGTGTTGTTGCTTAGTGGTGATGTTGTGTGTGCTTTCCAGCAATGTGTCTGAGCTATAGCTCAGGGGGTTTCAGAGCTTTGACACCAGTAGGCAAAGGATTTTCAACTCTAGGGGCAATAGGCACAAACTGGAACCCAGGAGGTTCCATCAGAAGAGGAGGAGAAAAGCTCTTTGCTGTGAGGGTGTAGAGCCCTGGCCCTGGCTGCTCAGAGAGGTTGTGGAGTCTCCTCCTGTGGAGAGATTCCAAAGGCGCCTGTAGATGATCCTGGGCAACCTGCTGTGGGTGCAGGGGGGTTGGACTGGATGATCCCCAGAGGTCCCTTCTAGCTGGGATTCTGGGACTGCTATCACTAATGTAAAATTCATCAGGGGTCCCTGTCTCAGGCAAGAATCCACTTTTGCCTGTGTAAGATTGAGCTAAATGGCACCTCTCTCCATCTCCCATCTCATCTGCCTTTGAGCATTGTCTTACCTAGAATTATTTGTTAAGAGGGAGAAGTGAGTGTTGTATATGTATTTTTGAAGGAAGGCATATGACAGCAAGTAGAAGTTTGAGAACCTCTTCATGCTGGAGGTCTCAGGCTTATAAAATTAACTACTAAATGCCATTTTCTTCTATTGTTTTACCTAGAGATTTATTTGTGTGAAGTTCCTTAGTTTAGGTGGTACTGCAGCTTTTTAATGCAGATATTTGTGGGGCCTGGGAAAGTCTGTTTGGGGAGAGGGTTAAGAACAGCACCAAGAAGACAGTTGGGAGTTACTTCATAAGAAAACTTTTCATTAGAAAACCTTTAGTTTGTACTAATTACTACCCATATTTCATAGAATGGTTTGGGTTGGAAGGGACCTCTGGAGGTGATCTAGTCCAACCCCCCTGCAGTGGGCAGGGACATCCCCAACTAGATCAGCTTGCCCAGAGCCCTGGCAAGCCTCCCCTTGAATGCCTCCAGGGATGGGAACTCAACCACCTCCCTGGGCAACCTGTTCCAGTGTTCTACCACCCTCATGGTGAGGAACTTTTTCCTAAGATCCAGTCCATTAGTTTCTCTTAATGTTAGCATATGAGATTCAGTGGAGGTTAAAAGACAGGCTTATTTGAAACTATTTACCATCAGGAAATGTTATAATTGCCCAGTGAGAGGCTTGTTTCCCCACAACATTTGATCAGGTTATACACTAAAACTGGTGTGCAGTGCTTGAGTCTGTTACATGTTTAAGTCTTCTGCTTGGGAGACAAGAGACAGCAGAGTGTAACTGTGTGTGTTTTGTTTTGGCAGGCTGGCTGATGTCCCTAAAGTCTACAGTCATCTTAACAACAAGGTAAATCTGCTAGAGAAATAGCTGGTTTGGAACATGTGTGACACGAGTTTTGCCATTCATCCTGTAGTCTAATAATAATTATAATGAAGGTAGAGATTCAGTTTTTAAATTATTTATTTTTCACTAGAGGTAGCTGGAAGGAGGACCCCTAGGCTTAGCTGTTAGGTATCTTGTGTGGCATAGTGCTTAGGATGCTTGTTTATTCAGCCCGTACTGTTCTGTGGATCAATAATGTTTTAAGCTTTAAAACAGTGAATCTATGCAATATTTGAATTAAATAAGAACTCTCTTGCTTCTTCTCTCCTTCAGCTTGAAAAACTACTGGCAGAGATTATCCTGTGCTTGCAGTCTCACTGCACTGGCTCCTATGACAGCGAGCTGCTGCAGCAGCTTTCACCCTTGCTCTGTGTAGTGTTTCAGCACAAGAGCAAACAGATCCGGAACCAATGTGCTCACTTCTGGAATGCAACCTTTGCCAAGACTGCATCACTGACATACCCTGAGGAGTTAAAGTAAGCTCATCTTTGTGTGTGTGTGTGTGTGTATATTATTTTATTTTTAAAGTAAGAGCTCCTAGGTTATGTACGAATGAATTGCTGCTGTTCTAGTTAACATTTCTATTCTGCTGTTTGTACCAAATGGGATATCTGCTGATCTTGCTATGTGCCTTCTCCCCTCCTCCATTACCTTAAAGTTCTTTCTTGTTGAGCAGATCTGTGTTGAGCCAAGCTAAAAAGAACATTCCACTCTTGCTGCCTGGCTTTGAAAGCATTGAGATAGCTGAAGACTCCAGCAGCCCCTTTTCTGATGTGGTAAGTATCTTCTTGATCCCAACAAGTGGTTCATTGTGTAGAACTTCATGGGAATTGCTCGTAAGATAGTGGCAAGGGCAGTTTTGGTTTTTGCCTCATGTAAACTCTGCTGGGTAAGCACTGTCAGAGGTCTGAGCTGGTTCTTAGCAGTTTATGCATTTAAATCTTGGGTTCTACCAGCTTGTTTGAAATAACTAATTTTTTAATTTGAACTCAACATAATGTAGAGGAAAATGGGAGTGTGGGACAGGAGTTGTAGAAAACACATCTCTGGATGGGTTTGTGAGCTTGGAGTTTCTTCATACACTGCATTGAGCCTATTTCTATTTTATCAGATGGAAAATTCACAGCTGGATGCAAAGATAAGTGGAATGGAGGTGAAATTGGGTCAGAAACGAGACTCTCTGTTGGCACAGACGAGTGACCTAAAAACTGAAGATGAGCCCAGTAATGTGCAAGTAACACCTGCAAAGGTGAGTAAAGTGTGCAGAGATAAGTGTGGTAGAATCAGAACGTATAAAGCAGGTGCAGAAGCTGACTTCAGGGCACTGTGGAAGGGTTGCAGAATCTCTCCTAGGTAGTAGTGTTGAGGAGGGAAAAAAAAATCAGTGGTGAATAAAATGGACACCAACTGAGGGATTTGTGCTAATTAACATGCTGCCACAGGTGTGGTTATTTGAGAACTGTTCCATTTAGGATGGCTGCACCTGGACTGTGAAAACACCTTTAGTTCCTCCGTTTTGTTTCTAATCCAGGTTTTATTTCTTTCTTTTCTCTAGTTGAAACTAGAGTTTCCATCTTCAAAAACTAAAAGTGAGATACTTCTGGAAGAGGAGAAATCAATTGATTTTGTCTTTATTCCTCCAGAAACAAAAACAAGAATATTAACAGAACATCAAAAAGAAGTGCTCACATCAAAGAGGTCTGTAATTTAGTATAATTTAGTATAGTTTAAATTTTGTGTATAGTGAGTGTGTGAGACTGAAATAATTCAACACCTATATCTCAGACTGCTATAGGTAATTAAGTCTGACTCTTCCATACAAGTTACAATATTTGAAGCTATCTAAGTTCCTTGCTTCGCTGCTCTAAAGCAACCAAGTTATAGTCTGATCTACATTTCTTCTTTTAATTAAATGCAATCTGTTACCTGTTTGGAGTTTGGTAATTTGGAGATTAGATTATTTTTCTTTTTGACTCTTACTGACAATGTGAAGTGGAAACCAGCATTTCCCTTAAATCATTGCAATGAAAGGATGGGGTTGTTTGTACCTGACCTGAAAGAAGGACTTCTCAATTTGAAGAGAAGCTAGTGCGATCCCAATCACAGGGATGTTTTTTTTCCCCCCAAAAGCATGTTTAAAATTAAAGATTTCATGCAGCTGAAGAGAGCAGCCTTGAAATAAGGAGATGAATTATCATCTGCATTTGCGTTGCCAGTTGGAGCAGGAGGCTGTAGCAGCTGGCTGCAGTATTGTGGTTTTTGTGCTTGGCTGGGTGCTACAGTTTGAGTAGTAGCAAGACTTGGGAGTTCATTTTGCTACGTACAAGTCTCCACTTCCTTGTGCTGAATGTGTTACACTGCCCTATCCTTTCACTGGTATTTTAACAAGGTGTCTGACTCCACCCTTTCTGGGTTTCTTTCAGAGTTGGGATTCCTGCTATGTACAACAATCTGGACACATCCCAAGACACTACCTTGTTTTCTCAGTATAGTCAAAGCCAGGAGGATTCTCTGTAAGTAAAGGTGGTCAGTATATACTTTAACAGTGTCCCCTCTTGTGCAGCATTTCTAACAATTCACCTCTGTTCTAGGGAAAAACCATCTTTACTAGAAAATGCAGAAGAAGATAAGGAATGCAAACCTCAGGTAATTTCTCATTGTCTAATGGTAATTTAGGTACCAGAATTATAACTGTACCAGTGATGTTTTCTTCATATTAGTAGCTCTGGAAATCAATGGCAGAACTCTTTGAAAGAACGATGTTTGAAAACCCTTCTAGATGTTGTTTTCAGTTCCACCACAGCTGTGTTTTTAGTATTATATTCATAGCAAAACTAAATACTTCGCTGTTCATATTTTTTGGAACAGGAGGAGGATGTGAAGAGGGAAGAATGCACCAACAAATCAGATGAGGTTGGAGAGGCCTGCGGATCAGCTCCTCCTCCTGAGAGCACTTCCTGTGAGAGAATGTCACCTGTCACTTGTGTAGAGGAGAGTGAGGGAGACTCGGAACAAGGCACAGCTCAAATGATTCAGGAGGAGCCATCAGCTGGAGAGAGGTTAGAGACAAGCACTGTGGAAACAGCTCCAAAGGAGCCCTCAGCAGGGAATGAAAACACTTCCAATGTCAGCAGCAGTTCAACCTCAAGTGATATCATCTCTGGAACACCCCAGCCTGCAAGCCGACGGCAATCTTTTATTACTCTGGAGAAATTTGGTAGCTCAGAGAACAGGCCCTTTAGCCTTTCACCATTAAACAGTTTAGCAGAGGTGTCTGGAAGTGCTTCAGTAGCTGGGAAACAGGAAAGTAAACCAGAAAAACCTGGAGAAGACAATAAAAAGCCTTCAAAATCAGAGTCTGAGCAAGCATTTCCTGCAGTGCGAAGGGTAACTCGCAGGCAGACTAAAATGGAACAGCAAGGACATAAGCAGTCCAAGTTGTTAATGAGGACAGAACAAGAGTCTCTTGCTTCCAGCAGTATGGAAAATAGCCTTGGACTATGTTCTATAGAAGAGATGGAACAGGTTCTTCTCTCTCAGTCCCAAGCTCTCTGCTCTACAGATGCAGTTATTAAAAAAGCTGAAGATGCAATAGCAGAACTGGAAAGGGACCGGGCAGTAGATACAGACTCCAAAGAGAATACACCCCCAGAGAAAACAGTGTCTTCTGAGCAGGTAACAGGTGATGACAGCTGCCAGGTTCCCCCTGTGTCTTCTAATCAGAAGATACTAAGACGTTCTTCAAGACGACGGTTAGAAACCGCCGAAAGCACAGCAGGTAGTCAGGATACAGAAGATGGCCACCAAAAGAGAGGCAGACATAAAGAAGATGAAAAGTCTGGGCAAAAGAAGGTGCCACAGACTAAAGATGATGTATCCCAAAAGCAGAAAGCAGCCTCTGGAAAAACTACAGAGAATACAATTAAAATAGAAAGCAATTTAACAGAGAGAACAGTTGCAGAGGAGTCCAGCTCAAAGGACTCTCCTGCTTCAAGGGGCCTCGATGAGGAGGTGAACAAAAGTGCTAGGAGGCCAGAAGACAGCTTGAAGGCCGACACAGGGAATCAAGACTGTAGCTTGAGTGCAGTGGGGCAGAGGGTGGAACGCCCACGATACTACACGAGAAGAGCTTCCCAAGGTTTGCTTTCCAGCATCGAAAATTCAGAAGCTGATGGCTCTGAGACTAAGGAGGAAAGCACAAATAAAAGAAAATGTGTGAAATTGAGAAATAGGAGTGATTCTCTTGAAGGTAAACTGAAAGATCCACAGCCAGAAAGCCATGGCCATGAGGTGTCTTCCCAAGGAAATGAAACTCAGAATCTGTTGGAAGCAAATCAAGGAGAGCTGAGCTGTGAAGTCAGCAGAGATGGTGCACTGACAGCAGAACCCTGTGACTTGGAAAACCAAGTCATTCCAGCAGGCAGCAGTGTAGCTGTGGGACCTGCCAGCTCTGAGACCTCACCTGATGTACAGAATGCAAGTGTTGAACAAAGCAAGAGCAGTATGTTGGTGGAGGCATTGACTAACCCACATGTACCTGATCAAGATTTGAAAGCAGCAGAGGAAAACAAGCATGCTCAGAAGCAGACAACCATAGAAGGCTCTTGTTCAGATGCTTCAGGTGGTGATCTTTCCTCTTTAAAAGAGCCCAAGCCTCAGCAGAGAAGAGGCAAAAGGCTGAAAAAAGTAAAGGACTGTGATTGCTATGCTAAAAAACCAAAGCAGCAAGTAAAATCCTTCAACAGAAAACAAAACGAGATGACTCATGAAGAGAGCAAGCCCCAAACCACCCCAGTTAAGACAGCTGTAAAGACATCAGAGATGTCTAGCAGCTCACCTTTGGATGAGAGCTTGTCTGTGGCGCCTTGTGCCATGAGCACTCCAGTACATCCTCCTAAGGAACCCAGTGCATGTCAGTGGGAAAGAGAGAGACCAGCTGGAGACGACCTGCAAGGGAAGAGTGATTTAGGGGAGGTGGATCTGCAGGATCCAGAGTGTATTGCAGGTGAGGTTACTGTCTCTGAGGTGGAAATGGCAGAACCTGCTGATCAGACTGAGCAGTGTCTGTCTGAGTGCATTTCAGATAAGCCTGAGGACAGTGACCAAGGCAAAGAGCCAGGAGCTGTGGAAGAGCAGGAAATAAGTCAGAATAGACACCTGGAAATAGAAGAACCTGCTGAGGAGAATGAGCAAACTGAGCAGTGTCTGTCTGAGCCTGGTGACAATGGTTTGGCTGCAGGGAACCAAAGCGAAGTGTTGGCAGCTACAGAGCAGGAAGAAGTCAGTCAGGAGAGACAACTGGAGGAGATACCTGAGGCACTGACTGTTGTTATCAAATGTGAGCAAGAGGAGATGAATCAGCTAGAAAGCAACCAGGATGATAAAGAGGAAGCAGAGAGTACTGGAGGAGAAACTTGCATTATTCAAGATAAAGAGATGGAGGAGTTAGTAAAAATGGAAGTTATAGTGCCTGAAGACACAGCCTTGGACAAAGAAGGTGCAGTAGAAACCACCAGTGTGGAGTCACCTCAGAAGCCAGAAGATGGCAATTCTCTGGTTACTGAAAGCCCCAATGGTCTGCAGGCACGCTGCACTTGGTCTCCCTTAGCCTCTCCATCCACAAGCATTTTAAAGAGAGGTATAAAAAGAAATCAAGAGGATGATTCCCTATCGCCTGCTAATAAGGTAATGTGATACAATTCATTCAGTTCATCACAGGGGTATGTAACTGTCTGTAGTGTAACGAGTTCCAAATCTGTTGAATTATTGACTCTGTTTTTTGATGTAAGTGATCCTATGCTGAGGCTGAAGCCTTACAGGCTGCTTTTGGGGGATGTACAGGCACTGGTAGACTTGCATTGTTGGGACGTGGGTGGGGAGTTTACTAAAGAACAACAAAGTCTCATCTGCTGCGAGGTTTGCAATGCCAAAACTTACTACACAGCCCACATGGTCAGGGTCTTAACCACTGGATTTGGAGCAGCTGTTAACAAAATGCATTCCACCAAAGGAGTTTTCCTATCAAACCTGCTTCTCTCTCAAACCAGATTCGTCGAGTCTCCTTTGCCAATCCCATTTACCAGGAGAGCCTGGCAGATGACATTGACAGGAGAAACCCTGTCATCAAATCTCATTCTCCACCATCTTCCCGAGGCCTAAAGACTTTGTCTAATGCTGAGACTAAGGTGAATTGTTACATATATTCCGTATATCACAGTAAACTCTCAGCAGTGTGAGTACTTATAGGTTACATTGTGGGGTTAGTGTGTATGTTCATAGTCACTTGCAGACAGGTGTCAGAGCAGAGGAGGAGGAAGTGTAAGCTAGTTGTGACTGCTTTAGCCTGACTCATTGTTACTCTCTTAGGACAAATGCACTCTGAGGTGTAGGTAGCTAAAAACCATTACCTGAAGTCCTGCAATCCTGAGAGATCTTTTCTCTTTTTCTATCCAGCGTATTACCACTCCAACCAAAGGATTTCTGTCCCCAGGATCTCGTAACCCTATATTTAAGAGCTCAAAGAAGTCTTTAGTAAGAAGTGCTTTGCTTCCTGTATCTCTTCTGGTTTATTTTTCTGTATTCAGCTCTCTGATAGTTAATTTAATAATTGTTCTGTCTGATTCAAGATTGCAGAGATGGTGAAGGAGTCGCTGCCTTCCCCCACAGAGTGCATGTATCCTGCCTTAGCTGGCTGCAAAGCACCCATTGATGTCATCCTGCCTCAGATCACATCAAGCTTCTCGTAAGTGCAGTGTTGCTTTTGCAGGTGACACTCAGATAGAAGCTGAATTCTTACTGAACCTACAAAACCAAAGTTTGATGCCAAATGTGTTGACTTAAATCACAGAGTGATTTGGGGTGGGAAGGGAGTTTTGGAAGTCATCTTGTCCAACCCCCCCTGCAGTCAGGGACACCGTCTTCCACTGAAGAAGGCTGTTCAAAGCTTCAGACAACCTGACCTGCAGTGGTTCCAAGGATGGGACAGCTACCCCCTCTCTGGGCAACGTGAGACAGGTTCTCACCCAGAGAGGCTGTGGAGTCTCCTTCTCTGGAGAGACTCCAAAGCCACCTGGGCAACCTGCTGTGGGTTGGACTAGGTGATCCCCAGAGGTCCCTTCCAATCCCCAGCACACTGGGATTCTGCAGAGAATATCGTTGCATTTTGGTTTTTCCTTCACTTACATGCATGTGGAGCAGCATCCACATAGGATGCCAGGCAAAAAGGGCATGAGTTCTAGCATAATAAACCATTTTTTTCTCCCCTGCTGCAGTGCCAGAGGCTTGGGGCAGCTTGTTCTAGCCAAGAACATCAAGACAATTGGTGACCTGAGTAATTTGACAGCATCAGAAGTCAACAGCCTTCCTGTCCGTGCTCCAAAAGTGTCCATTGTTAAAAAGGCTCTCAAAGGATACCACGAACAACAGGTAAAGTTCCATTTTAGCACCCAAAAAGCCTAGTGAACTGCTGGGATCCATTATGAGTTAAAATGAGGGGGGGTTTCCCCCTTTACACTGAAATGTCTGCCTGTCAGAGTAACCTGGGAATTAAAGGTACAGGTGACTTGGTAATGGTAATAACAACATGACTAATGAGTGCTGTTTATTATGAGATTAAAACATACCCATGTAATCTTGACTTTTTTTTTTTTTTACCTCTGAAAAATGCATGTCTTGTTCTCTCCCAAAAAATCTTCAGGTAAAATCTCGAGGACTGGAAGAAAGACCTACCCATGTAATCTTGACTAAACCTTTAGATATTGCAGAGGAGAAACCTTTTCCTGTAGATGAAGAAAAACTTGCAACAGGTACCTATTGCTGGCTTTTGACTGAGGAGTGGGGTGTTCCCTGCTGTACCGCTGCATTCCCACTCACAGGAACACTTGTTTTTGGAGAGAGTGAGTGTCAATATAAGCATATGGGGGGGGTGTTTGAGTTAGTCACTTCATGAAGCCCTCCCTGTAGCAATGGCTGCTTAAAACTTGTTGAGTATTTTGAGGGAAAGACGTTGGTTTTCCCAAAATGAGCTTGAATAAGCCTGGAAGAGGAAGTTAGGGCTTGAAGTATGTAGTGTTCTGAATCTGAATTCTGCTCAGATTTCAGTCCAGACGCACACTGAACTGTCCTACTCACCTTTCAGATCTGGTTGACCCAGTTGATGTGACTACAAGTGACCAGGCCACAAATACAGATGATCAACCTCTAGCAGATCTTCTGAGGCAAATCAATGCTCTTGCTGCTCAGCTGACCTCTGAAGCGCTTAATGACTATTCGGGAAGTCAGCTCTTTGAGATGCAAGAGAAACTTGTTGGCATGACAAACTGTATCCTGAAAACCCTGCAGTCCCGCTGGAGGTCACCACCCCATGAAAGTTCTGGGTAGCCACTGAACAGTGTTTCTAAGGAAGGAGGGGGTTTTTTACCTCCATTTCTTATTGGGAATTTATTCCTTAAGCTGTGCATTGTACTATAGAAGATATTTTTAGCACCTACATGAGCAAAATGTATTGTGGGTTGCGTTTTTTCCCTTTTCTTGGTCTTTGTTCTGAGATTTCTTTTCACTCTTTATTGTGATTTATGGGGTGGTTTATCCCCTGTTAGAGGTGTTTGTCTTGTGTTGCTATGCATGCTTCTTTCAGGTAGTGAAAGAACACTTGAAGTTGTGCAATAGCAAAGACTATGAAACCAAACCTCGAGAGTCAATTATTACTTTTTTTCAAATCCAAAGTGTTCTTCCTGCTGTAGACTCTTAGGATTTGGGAAGAGATTGATCCCAGTGATCAATCCACTGTGGGACCAGGGTCCCTGGTCCTTTCCTTTGTAAGTGCTGACACTGACAGACAGTGGCTCTTTTTTCAGCCATTTTCTATTGAGATAAGGTGGGCTTGATTCCTTCAAGTCGAGGACAACCAGATGCCATCTATTTTTGCATGTATTTTTGTAAGTTTCTCACTAAAGTCACTGCTGAAATGGCCTCTTACAGGTGACAAATTTTGAAAAGTTTCTCCTGCTTTTCCCTATGTTCTTTGTTTGCAGCAGTTCTGGAGAGAAGACTTTTTCCTTGGGGAAAGGAATGGATTTGACAGGAGCTCTTTGTATATACTATGTACAGACTTATCATGGCAAATGTTGGCTAATAATTTATAAAGTTGAGTTTTCAATTGCATGGAATGCATTGCTGCTTCTGAGAGACCTTCAGAGGGAGAGTGGTGCTTCTACTCTGGAAATCTGATGTGTATATATTGTGTACTAGAGCTACCAAAATAGGTTGAGTTTGAAGTGAATTGCTGCAGGTCATTTTAAAACTTACTTACACTTGGGTAAATAAAACACAAGATAGTTCCCAAACTTGTTGATTCCTTCTGGTTTGGTGATTGGCTTTCTTTATCCTTCAGATCTGTTCAGCTTTCCCTTAGCACTGCCTTGGCTTCACAAGGTTGGGAGGGACCTCAGAAGGTCTACGCTGCTGCCTTAAGGTAGGAGCAGGTCCTCAGGGACACAGTGGTGTCAGCCTCATCTTGCTCATGTGTCTCCTGAGGAAGATGAACAGGACTAAGAGGTACCTCAGAGCTAGAATGTGAACAGCAGCAGGGAGGAGTTGGCTGTGGGTTTTCTTACTTTCATGAAAGTGTTAATTTCTGTCTTCTTTAGAGGCTGGCTGGTACCCCAGATATGTGTCAGGGAGATGAAGCAATAACCCCTGTGTTCAGGTAGGAAGTATTTTTTTCCAGTTGACTGTCAGCCCTTCAGAGTTTTTCTGTCGTGGCCATTGCAGCTTCCATCACCTTCTGAGTTTGTTCCTTTTCTCAGTACTGTTGCCTGAACAAAGCCAGTGCCTTGTGAGCTCAATTCCTGCCCTTCAGCAGGAGTAAACTCAAACTCACTGCAGAACCATCAGCTTTATTTAGTCACTAATTTACAAGTAATAACAGCTTTTGACCCCAGAACAGTTGCATGAAAAACACATGCATAAGAGCTCAGCAAGCAGAAGGGAGAGAGGTTTGGGTTGCTTTGTTTCCCCACTCCTCAACTAAACGTTTGATTGAGATACTAAATTTAAATGCTACATTATAGAATAGCCCAGAAAAATACTTTTATAGGTGAATGAATAAAGTAATACTTTGTGGTGGTACTCCCGAAGTTCCTGCATAGACTTTCAGAGCCATGGAACTGGAGTGTGGTTCCAGCACAGTTGAACACCGCTGTATGAAATGTTTTGAAGACCAGGCAGCATTTAAAAATACTATGTATTTTGGCACTGGCAGAACTCCAGCTGTTAGGATGAATATCTAGGAGTGTGGTTACAAGTTCCTTTCTTCCTGTCATGGTTAGAAGGCACTATCCACATGAAGATGCTAAGGCACTCTGGGCAAAGCCTTCCAGACCCTTTCCTGGGTGCTGTTTTGAGCAGTGTCAGCATGTCCTTGCCCTGCAGATATGCCTTCTGGGAAGCTGGAGTTGGGCTTAGACAGCCTCCACGTAGTTGGCTGGCAGCATGCCAGTCTTGCCTGTTCTCTGCACAGTCCCATACATCCAACCTTCATCAATGGCTTGGACGTTCACAATCGTGTCACCATCTTTGAAGGAAACTTCATCAGCATCAGCTGCTGTGTAGTCATACATGGCCCGGTAGGTCTTCTGTGGGGTTGGGGAAAGGGAGAGGACACACAAAATAAACAAGGGACACAGTTACAGCCCTGCTGCCAGCCATAGCTGTTGGTAAGAAGCAGAGGCCAAGCTGTGTATTGCTTCAGTGCTACTGCGGGCAGCGTCCTGCTGGTCTTTTAGATCTGCTGGTTTCAGTTATTGAGAAGAAACATGATTTAAGTGTCTCAGTTATCGCAGTACTGCAGTGCTTCAAGTTCGAGCCTGTGTGTTCTGGTGACACTGCAGCTGAACAGAGTGTTTTCAGTGTATATTTGAGCAGCATCAGCTCAAGGTAGCTCCAGCCATAACTTTAAGGTGTGGCCTCCCAGCAGATCCTGGTTTGTACCAACCTTCAGCCCAGTGTATGGGCATGTTACTGACTCCCTCACGGATGAACATCTGAAGCAGGATGAAGCACATCCCCTCAGCTATTAGAGATCCCTGGGGCTGTGCCTCATTGCTACCATCGTTACCTTAACACTTGCAGCAAGCTTGGGCTTGTGTTGTCTGAGTGCAACCGCGCAGTGGTACTTACGCCTGTGGTGGAGGGGTGGGAAGGGACTGAGGACACTGTTGTTTGCTGGGTGGCAACTGATGATGACCTTTGTTGTGGTAACTCAATGGTTTTAGCATGTTTGTAGCCAACTGCAAACAGAAAAAAGTATCATTAGAGTTGCTCTGAATAAAGAGCCTGGGCTAGGCCCTTAGTGGGTTAAGATATGTCTATTACCCCCTGAAACACAACTGTACAGCTGTTGGGTGTGTCTATAACTCAACATTTTGCAGGTGGTCATCTGCTTTTTCCTGGCTGGCTACCATTCGTCCTCGTACATGAATAAATGGCAGGTTTGTTCTTATACCTGTTGCAGTGGAGGTGAAGAAGCCTCCGCTGCTGTAGTAGGAGAGATGTTGCTCCACACCATCCGAGGGCTCCGACTTCTCCTCACCACCGCTGATGCTCAGGGCACTAGCAGAGCGAGAGTGCTCCCGGCTGCGGCGCTGGGCTTGGACTGCCAGGGGAGAGCAGAAAGGGGGAACCAGGTCAGCTCTGTGCTTCAGAAGGATCTGAATATACATGTGTATAAGGATATATATATATACATAGACAAGTCTATATACACACACACAAAAATGGGTTTGTGTATATATATATACACATCTGTGTGTGCATACTTAACTCTATACAAATACCCAAAGCTCTCTACCATCATTACCAAAACCACAGAAGTTGCATGTATATGCAGCAGAACTAGTTACTGTATTTTACAAAGTTCATAGAAAAAAGCATTTAGGTTACTTAGTTTAGTTTTATAGTTACTCAAAGGGGTTTGCTAGTGTTTGTTTAAAAGCATTCTATGGCCACTGTGCTAAACTTCTAAAGACACAGTTATTATCTTCATGATACCTAATACTCACAATTCTTTTTCTCCAACCTCTTTCCCTTTATTCCTGTTATCCCGTGTGTTCCTTCATCAGCTGACACAGATCTGAGCCATACCTGAGACTGTGTTTTCTGTTATTCAGGACATATCTCAAACAAGTACAACAAACACCTCTCAAACTCCAGGAAAAGAGTTAAAAAGGTACCTCAGGAACACTAGTTTTTTTAAGAAGGAAGCAGATGGTGCAGCTCTGCTGATCACATCATAAACAATTCTCTTTGTGCCCATCTTAGATCATTTCTATTTGCAGAAGCCTAAAACCTGCATTGCACAAAGAGTACAGCTTACCAGAAATCATGTGTAAGCTTCTGGACTGAATGTTATCTTCTGCTGGGTCGTAGTCAAAGACTGAGCCAGGATTCGTGCGCCACACACGAAGACCTGAAGGAGAAAAATGGCATTTTCTGAGGAACCCTCTAGCTCAAGCAACTTCTAGCAAGCTTGAGCAGTACACATCTGTCCTGGAGAAGAGTAAAAGCAGAAATATAATTTACACAAAGTGAGCTAAGGTGTATCTCTGGTGTGCATAGGGATGAAGCTACAAATGTGACGTTTCAATCTGGCATTACACTCTGAAGCTGGGCAGAACAGGACAGGCAGACCATGAGGACTTGCAGCAGCTGCAAGAGAGGATCTTCAAAGTGGACTTAGATAAAAACATCTCCAAGTAATGATAAACTGGAATTGCTTTAGCTGAGCTTAAATAATCCAATTTATCCAGGTCAGCTTGTGGTGTGTGTGTAAGTGCAGTGCTTGAGTTGCTGTAAAATCTAAATTCTGCTTACCTGTGAGATTCTCCTGGTCCTGGTCCACACGTTTTTGCTCCATTTCCACCACCTTCCTCTGGATGCCTCTGTAGCTGATATCACTGAAGTCCTGCATGTTCTTCTTCACACGTTCTGTGATGGGGTCAGTCACTACAGGTGTGAAGCTGCCTTTGCTTTTCTCAAAGTCTTCATGGTACTTTACCTGCAATTTAAAATAAAATGTCTGTTAGGTGACTTGGATGAACAATTTTTAGTCCTGCTTACCTCAGGTGAATTTCTAGCAGGGGCTGCACTGCTGTGCTGACCTGTGGCTTGCTCCAACCCAAGGAACAATGTAGGAGTCTAATCCCAAATGTACTTTGAAAAGCCACGTAGATGTGGCACTTTGCAACATGGTTTAGTGGTGACTTGGCAGTGTTAGGTTAATGATTGGACTTGACGATCTTGGGAGTCTTTTCTAACCTCAATAATTCCATGATTTCACAGTTTGGGTAACCAAACTTGGTATACATACATTGTCCTTCAGCTGCCAACCCCAGAATGTCTCAGGAATGAGGTTATGTGTTTCATTACATCACTTGCCAAGTTAAAAATACATCTAGCAATGCTCTTACTGTTGAGATGTGTTTCTGGGTCTCTCTCACGCGCCGCATCTCAGGTGTATCCAGCACGTAGGCAGCTTTGCCCTGAACTTGTTTTCGGAAGCTATCTGAATAAAGAACCTGCCAGGTAAGAAAAAACTAGGTAAGCACAGGGCACAAAACACACTGGTATTGAAGAATGATCATTTCACATCTTAAAGTCTCTTCTCCCAAGTAATAAGCAATAGGATGAGAGGAAATGGCCTCAAGTTGTGCCAGGGGAGGTTTAGGTTGGACTTGAGGAACAATTTCTTCCCCAAAAGGATTGTCAAGCCCTGGCCCAGGCTGCCCAGGGCAGTAGTGGAGTCACCATCCCTGGAGGGGTTTGAAAGCCATGGAGATGTGGTGCTGAAGCACATGGTTTAGTGGTGACCTGGCAGTGTTAGGTTAACAGTTAATGATATTAAAGATCTCTTCCAAACTTAATGATTCTGTGATTCTATATTTAATGATAAATATTTATCTACTGTGCTAGTATAATATATATGTACAAAGTTAAAAAACACTAAAACCAGCAAGCCAGACTTAAAGGCAACAAATGTTACTTGAAATTCAACTGTTTAAAAAACAAACAAACAAAAAGCAATCCAAACTAAAGCAGTTACTCAAAAAGAAATAGTCACAGTTGCAGCAGAAAGTAAAACACAAGTATTAAATGACTGGATTTTAGTATGGTTACCCCAGCCTTCCAAACTGGGTACCCAGGTACCAGTTGTTAACACCACTATTGATTTGGGTAAGGATTTCTGAGTTGCAGTGTTCCTTTTGATGTATTTCCATTGATTAACTGGATGGAACTTACCGAGCTGATGTTCTCCTGGTTGCGTTTAGCTCTTTCCATCTCTGGAGTCAGTGGTGTTGGGGTTCCCTTTGCCAGCTGTTCCTTGTACAAAACCTGCAAAGAGTGCCATAGATCAGATAGGAGTCACCCAGAGCTGTAAGTGGTGTTATTATTGAAGCACACTCATCACTGCAGGGGTAGAAAAGATCTTAGGGAAATAAAGCATCTAAAAAGTTACTTGCTAGAGCAAAAGGTAAAAAAAAAACAACAACAACCCACAACCAAAAATCAAAAGGAAAAAATGGGCAAAACTAAGGAAACTGGAGAAAATAAGGCTAAATTAGAAGTGGAGACTTTGTTCAGAGGGGTTATTTTTAACACAAGGTGGTTGGAAATCTTCTTTCAGTACCGAGCTAATGTGTTCTTGATTGCGTTTGACTCTCTCCATCTCTGGAGTGACAGGGGTGGGTGTTGCCTTCCCTAAGCCTTCTTTGTACACAACCTACAGATCACAGAGCAACTCAAAGTCACCAAGGGATAGATTAAACACCATTATGTTACTGTGTTTAGAGTGAACACCATCCATTATAAAAGACAAAAAAAAATGGTCAGAGGAAAAAGTATTAAAAAGTTAATTGAGGGGAAAAAAAAATAAAAAAAATTTTACAAGATTATTTTTCTAAGTTTGATGGCAAAAAATTAGAGGGTTAAATAAAACCTGGCAGGCTTAAGTTGTTAAAAAAGTTCTTTATGGTCTCCCTTTTACTTCTTGCAGGCAATACCGAGCTAACGTGTTCTTGATTGCGTTTGACTCTCTCCATCTCTGGAGTCACAGGGGTGGGGGTTGCTCGCCCCAAGTTCTCTTTGTACAACACCTGTGGGATACAGAAGATGTATCCAGTCTCTTCAAGAAAAGCCCAAATCAAAAGGATTTGGACACAATTTCTTCATTTTGTTATTCAGCTCCCCCAAAAGTCACAACTGATTGTGATATACAGCACTGCACAAAAGCTAAACATCTGCTGCTGTAAGGAAGGGTAAGGCACATATGCTGTGAAAGAGCAGCTTGTTATTCTTCTGGTTAACAAAGACAGGCTCTGTCCAGCTACAGCTCTGATGACGGCTCCAGAGACTTCGGGAAGCTGCCTATGGCCCTGTGTTTGAAGCCTTTTTTGGGAGGGAAGGGGGAGTTTTGCAACTCTTTTTGTCAGAGCTGCAACACTGATATTGGGCAGCCAAGGAAAGAAGGGTGTTGAGGTTTGGTGTCACTGCACCATTACACCTGCATATCTCACCAGTCCATGAGGCCACCTAAAAGCTATCACTGGTACATGACCCAGAACAGGAAGAGTCTTATTCCTTTTGGGTCTCTTCTATTTAAGGCATCCTAAGTCACCTGTCACAGCAATATAATCTCACATGGGTTGGAGGTGAGATTTTTCAGGGTGAGGGATGTTTAGTTTCATGTTTGATTGGTTTTCAAATACCACTGAAAAGCCAATGAAAGCTTGAGCACTAAAGAGAGACAGGCCTGAGTATCTTTACCAGGGGATGCTAAGCTCTTACTATGGTCTGGATAGAGCCCACAGGTACACAAAGAGCTGCAGAGAAAGCTGACATTTCTGGATCAGACCGTTAACATTCAAGTCATTTACTTTTAGAAGAGGAGAGATTAATTGGCAGAAACAAATATTTGTAAAGGAAAACCAACTTTCAGTAGGTAGTTAGAATGTTACTTCAGTTAAGATAGAAGCACAAAGGAAAAAAGAAACACATCTAGTTGAAGGTACCGAGCTAATGATTTCTTGATTGCGTTTGACTCTCTCCATCTCTGGAGTGATTGGTGTTGGGGTCACTTTCCCCACATTTTCTTTGTACAAAACCTACAGGATACAAGGGAGTGTCTAAATGTCATTCCAAAGGCACCACCACCAAAACCATAACCATAAAGATACGAAACACAAACCAACAGACATTAGAGCTTTGAATCATTACACTTAGGAAGGGTTAGCTCTGGAGCACGATGCTGTTCCCAACAGAAGCAACTGAAGCTTTGCTATTAAATTTACTCCATTAATGGCAAATGGCAGAAGTGGACTCTCAATGGAATCAACTCTGCCTGAACACACACTTGTAGCAAGAAAATGTTAAAAACCAAACCCACAAACAACTGCAGAGAAACAATATCCATCCAAACCTAGTTCTAGTAAAATCCTGTCTGAGGTATTGTTAAAGAGAAGATACTACGTTTGGGTTGTAAGCACAGAGGGAGGAGGTTTACACTACATGGCAGACCGGGTTTATAAAGTTAGGAAGCCCAAATGATTAAACAGCTTCAGTTTATGTTAAACACTTCATTCAGATCTTTAGGAAGTGGTTTCCTGTTGAAGATACCGAGCTAATGATTTCTTGATTGCGTTTGACTCTTTCCATCTCAGGAGTGACAGGGGTGGGGGTTGCTTTCCCTATGTTTTCCTTATACAACACCTATGAGACATAACAAAGGAGCCAAAGAGAGCAACAGTAAATAAAAAGCTATCCATAATTAAAACAATTTACTTTGTATTTCTTTTCCTCAGGGCTTAGGTATTACATATAAAAGGAGGTACTTAGCAATATTGGATTAGAAAAGTAGCCTTTGGCACCCTGGCTTTTTAACCACAGGATCACTTGTGAGAAATAGTGTAAGTACCACACAAATGAGACCACAAAATACCACACTGAGGGGCTGAGGATGTTATGAATATGTAAATTATACATGTTTTAAAATAAAAGAATGTCAGCATTGCAGAGAAAATGAGTGGAGTTGGTTAAGTGTTTTTAGGATTGCGCTAGGGCATTAAAAACACTCTCAAAACCCAGTAAGCACTGTACCACATTGAAGTCACCATGGTAAGATATGAGTAAGAAGTAATCACTTCCAGTCCTAGCTCTAAAGCAGCTTCCAGCACTCTTCTGTGTTACAACACCCAGTAGTTCAAACTGTTAAAATGTTCTTTTAAAGAGAGTTAAAGGGAGCTTTGGTTCTCTTAGCAAAGTACCGAGCTACAGATCTCTTGATTGCGCTTGACCCTCTCCATCTCTGGAGTGACAGGAGTGGGGGTCCCAGTCCCCACGCTCTCCTTGTACAACACCTGTGCAGCAACAAGAAGCAGCCAACAACAGAATCACAATCAGCATTACATCCAACAGGAAGGTAACTACTGTAAGGAGCCCTAAAAGCCACATCCCTGGAAGGAAGGAAGCTTGGATTGCACCCAGGAGGCTCTGAAAGCGAAGAGGTTTGTGGGTTTATCCCAGCAAGTGTGACAAAGCCAACACAGAAACCTCTTACATCAAATACATTTTCCTGGTGGAGAGAGCTTTTGGACCACCACTGAAGCCCTGCTAGAAAGTCAGACCCTTCCTCTTGGGTGATAACAGCATTAAACCAGGAAACTGATTGGATTTAAAACCACTCAACACACAGAGCAAAGGAAATGGAAGTTGGAACAGGGAGCAAAATGGTTAAAAGTGTTTAGGAGCATGTAAATAATTATATATATGAAGAAGTGTTAGGTCAGGAACACTGAAAAGTACAGTGAAGAAGAAAGGATGTTTGTTTAAGTTCATTACATGGAAGTAAGGAGTGGAATTGTTTAAGGTTAAAAGTGGAGTTTAAGTGGAGTTAAAGGGAATACTTCTCCTCCACAAAATACCGAGCTAATGTGTTCTTGATTGCGTTTGACTCTCTCAACCTCAGGAGTGACAGGTATTGGGGTTCCTGTCCCCAGATCCTCTCTGTACAACACCTGTGGGGTAACATGGTTGTGTTAACAGAAGTAAAAGGAACAAGCAAACCTCACTAAAATGCAGCCTGCCAAGAAAACAACCTGAATGGTTTCAATGTCGCTCTGAGCCAAAGCTTGGAATAAAAGAGAAAAATGAAACTGCTTCAAAAGCTCTAGAGCTACAGCCTAACACTGTGCAGTGCCTTTGGGCAGAAAGCTAGAGCACCTTTTCTGTGTGCTTCTCAGGAGCTAGAGAGCAAGACTGTCCAACAGTAGACAGTTAAATACTTCCTAAAGGCAGAAAGTATTGAGTACAACACAAAGGGCACAAAAAGAAATCTACTGTTTCATTTCCCCATCCCACAACCACCCCAGCAGATCACACTGGCATCTGTCAGAGCACTTTTGTACCAAGGGCACTGCCACAGGTTTCCATCAGCTGCTGAGTTTAATTCTTATATATAGAGTGAGTAAAATCAGGAGGAAAAAAAAAAGACCACACAACACAACCAAGGATTGCTGTGACTAAGAAAAGGAAAACAGGGTGGGGTTTAGGAGCAAAGAATTACGGAGATCATCAGACTCAAAAGCAAGAAGGAATTAAAAGGTATTGAGATGATGTAAGAAAGAGAAACAAGAGTGATGTAAGTAACAATTATGGAGGAAAAAATCTCAAAGGGATCAGGATATTATTTTCTTTGTAAGCTGATTATAGGGAAACGTTTTATGTGTGTTAAAAGTATTTTCAAATAGATTAAAAGGGACTTTTCTGCTTTTTAAAGCAAAAGATACCGAGCTAATGTGTTCTTGATTGTGTTTGACTCTTTCAATCTCAGGAGTGACAGGAGTTGGGGTTCCTGTCCCCAGATCCTCTCTGTACAACACCTGTGGGGTAACATGGCTGTCAAGGGAAGAAAAAGGACGAAGCAAACACCAGTAACACTCTGTTGGCTGAGACAATATACAGAACATGAGATGGTTTTTCTGAGATACCACAATACCTTCCTGAGATGCTGTAAAGCCCATCTCAGGGTGGACATTTTAAATGATTTTTGAGTTAAGTTTTTAAGAAGATTAAAGCCATGTATAAATTATAACAAAGTATGTTATTGTCTTTTCAACAGGACTAAGGTAAACTTTTCCTGATCGTACATGAGTCATTGGAGGGCCAAGTTCTAATGCACCTTCCTAAAAGTTTTTCTGTACACACACACTTCCAGCAAAAGTCATCCATTCCCTGGGTGAAACCCTACTTGTGCAGAGTTTCCTATCAGAGTCTAGCTGGCTTGTTACAGGAAGGACACATAGAGAAATAGAATCAAAATGGTTTGAGAAGACCTCCAAAAAGGAAATTTGGGCCACTATATCTGTACAACAATAATAAAGACTTCCTAAATGAAAAAGGCATCAAATACAATGCAGAAGGAACAAAGAAATCAACTCTGTTTCATTTCCCCACCCCACAAACATGTATCAGAGCACTCGGTCATTTCCACAGGCTTGTATCAGGCAATAAATAGTTTAGGTTTTATATGCAGTAAAGCCAGGGAGAAAAGCAACAACCAAGGATTGAAGTGAGTAACAAAAAAAAGTAGATATTAAAGAACAAAAAAAAAAAGTATGTTCAGAGCCAGAATAAAGATGAAAATACAGAACTGAAAAGTTATCATTAGTAAGATCCTCTAATCAAAACCAAGTAAATAACAATTATAAAGAAAAAAATGTCCAAACATGGAGAACAGGCTATTCTTTTTTGTGTCAATTGATTACAGGGAAATACAAGAGGGGGTTTTTGTGTTAAAAATATTTAAAAATAGATTAAAAGGGAAATTGCTGCTTTTCAAATTAGCCAAACCACAAATACCGAGCTAAAGTGTTCTTGATTGCGTTTGACTCTTTCAATCTCAGGAGTGACAGGGGTTGGGGTTCCTGTCCCCACATCCTCTTTGTACAACACCTAGAGGGTAACATGGGAGTTTACAAACAGTTAAGAGCAAAAATCCCCATTGCATTTGATGGAGGAAACATAATTCTTATGCTCACTAAATATATGAGAAAACAGGAAAAAAAGAGGAGGAATGGAACAGTTAATAATAGTGATAAATTCAGAGGAAGTCTTCTGGTAGCTAGAAATACTTTGATATGCTTCAACAGGGTAATCAGGCATAAGGGAAAGCGAATCAAGCAAATAAAACCAAGTGTTGTTTAAAACAGCAAAATAACTTAAACTTTACCCAAAAAGACTTTAAAAATTAAAGGACATGAAGCATCAAGCATTAGGATTGTAAAAAAACTTTAAAAAAATAACTACATGAAGTATAACTAACAATGACTACAGATTTCAGTAGCAGAAAGGGGGTGGGGTTTATGTTTCTAAGTTAGAGTAGAAAATTCAGAGGTGTTAAACAGTTACAGGAAGCTTTTGCTTTTAAATGACCCAAAAAATACCGAGCTAAAGTTCTCTTGATTGCGTTTGACCCTCTCCATCTCAGGAGTGACAGGTACTGGGGTCCCAAAGCCCAGCCCCTCCTTGTACACCACCTGTGTGCCAACAGGGAAGTATTAAAGAGGAGAGGAAAGGAAAAAAGGAGGAGAGGGAGGAGAGAAAGAGAGAAGTGATTCAATACAGTGAAACTTCAAAGTATGAAAAATGAGTTTTTCAGCCTTGTTCAAAGGCTAGCAAAAAAAAAGTCAATTGAAATCATCAGCTAAGGTTACTCTGAGGTTTGCTGTCACCTCACTTGGATGCAGACAACTAATGGCAGCAAGAGGTTCAGGATTGCTTTATGCAAGGCATAGCTTGGGCCAAGTCACCTGGAAACTCTTTGCAAAGGAGCTTCCTTACTCAAACCACAGCTCTTGCATGAGCAGCTCTGCCTCTATGATTTCTAAGTAAGCTCACCAGCAGAAAAGAGAGCTGCAATGAGCTCAGAGACAATTAAACACAGCAAAACATTTAACAAGTGAGGCTTCTCTGAACTGTCCTATTGATCTGAAGTCTGGACTAAAAGAGTCAAAACGAGTCAGAAGCTGCTCTAATTCAAACAGAAATAGAGAACAAAGTTATAAATAGAGAACAAAGTGATACCATAATAATCATTTGACTAGCATATGTTAGGAGTAGAAAAGATCTAGACAAAAACATAACCCCAGTAATATTTCCTTATACAAACAACTTTTGGTCATCTTTGCAAGGTGC
Organism: Bucco capensis; assembly: GCA_013396975.1. Taxonomy (NCBI): domain Eukaryota; kingdom Metazoa; phylum Chordata; class Aves; order Piciformes; family Bucconidae; genus Bucco; species Bucco capensis. The sequence goes on along the minus strand of VWZO01011417.1, from coordinate 592,671 downwards.
AGTGACCTGAAGCTGTCACCCAGGTTTCCTTACAAAGACCTGTAGCACGTGAGAGAGGACCCAACACAGCCAAACCAGGAGAGGCAGCACAGGTTTGTTGGTTAGCTTGCTTTGCTCCAGGAAGCATTAAGAGTTCATTTTGTATTTGCAGGGCAACCAGTGTGGTGAAGCTGAAAACTGATGGCAGGACCAACTTTGTTACTGAGCAACATCACTCCACCACTATTTCACTAGGAAGAAAAAATAAGGCACTGCCCAATTAAATGAGGTTAAAATCGTACAGCTGGAACAATTTAATAACCACTAAGTTAGATTGAGTGAAAAAATATAAGGATACTGAGAAGGGTTTAGTGATTTGATTAAGAAAAGGTTGTTCAAAGCTCAGCAAAGAATTGAAAAGAACATTTAATACAGAGGAGTTAAGGGATTTGATTTGCATTTAAGTGATAGGTTTGGGTTTATTTGGCAATACCGAGCTAATGTTCTCTTGATTACGTTTGACTCTCTCCATCTCTGGAGTAACAGCTGTTGGGATGCCAGTCCCTAGGCCCTCTTTGTACAACACCTGTGAGGTACAAGAAAGTTTCCACACAAAAAAAAGAAGCACTCAACACAGGCAAAACCAGAAAATCTATTTTGTGAGTAATCTTTAGTGTTAGGATCACTTCTCAATTAATTTCACACTTGTTGTAGAGGCAAATATTAAGGAAGAGGCTGGTGACTGGTTATTCTGTAAATAGAGGACTATAGATACTAGAAGATAAAGGGTTAAGAGAAAAACAATCATGGAGAGAAACACCACCTTCATTTCACAGCTTACTTCTAGTTTGGGTTCTTAAAATAAAAGTATGTAAAGTTGTAAATCACCAAAATAAGTTAAAGCATAACAGGTGGAATATAAATGAGTTAAAAATCTTGCGAGGGGAAGAAAAAAAACCAAAACAAACAAAAACAAAACAGGAGCAGGGTAAGATTCTAAACTATTGAAGAAAACCAGGTTGTGTGTTAGGATGTTACAGAAAAAAAAAGTTGTTATAATGTTTTTGTTTGTAAATACCGAGCTAATGTGTTCTTGACTGCGTTTGACTCGCTCTATTTCGGGAGTGACAGGGGTGGGGATACCTGTCCCTAGGTCCTCTTTGTACAACACCTGCAGAACACAAGCACCCAGCAAGGTGAGAAGATCAGAGCCCTGCCACAAGAGCTACAGTATCACTTTTCAGGCAAGCAGCATTTCTAGAGGGTTTTTAAAAGGTGCTAAGAAAAAGCTAAACCTTTTACAGACATTTTTAATATAAATATACTTAGCTGTGGGCTCTGTTTTATTTGGATCCATGATTATTTGTTTTGGACACCACTATTTTACTGTAGGCTAGGTCTCTATAAGGAAACACAATTTTTAGCTTATGTTGTTAAGTTTAACTTCCTCTGTAACCGATTTTTAAAGCCTGCATTTTTCATGGAAAGTCTGAGTTGGTTTAAAACCTAAGCAGGTATAAATAACACTACAAATGCATTCAAAGTTCTTTTTGCAACTAGTAAAATACTTGCAACAAAACAAGCTAACAAAAAAAAATTCACTGCTTGATGTCATTGAAACAATGAAAAAATACAAAAAAAAGCAAGAACAGCAAAGGAAAAAACTATGTAAGGTTAGAAAAAAAGAAAAATAAAACAACTCAATTGTGCAAAAGTGGAGGTGTAAAGCACAATAATATTATTAATAGCTGAAAAGGGAAACAGTACTTATAAATGAGGGATGGAAACTGTTGGATACACATTTTATGGTGTATAGATGAGTAGAAAATGTCAATCATTACCGAACTGATGTGCTTCTGGGTCTCCTTGACACGCTTCACCTCTGGAAGATCAGGAATGGGAGTTCCTTTTCCAATGCTCTCCTTGTACTTAATCTATAAAGGCACAAATGTTAGAAAACAGTAATAGGATTGACATTCAAACTCAGTTGATGCCTAGATTAATCTGTGAGTGCATAAAGATTATCCTGATCTTGCAGAGACTGGAAGAGTGGTTAAGCCCTGGCCTAGGCTGCCCCAGGGCAGTGGTGGAGTTATTGTCCCTGGAGGGATTGAGAAGTCATGGTGATGTGGTGCTTGAGGGTCATGGTTTAGGGGTGACTTGGCACTGTTAGGTTAATAGTTGGACTCAATTATCTTGAAGGTCTTTTCTGACCTTAGTAGTTCTCTGATTTGATGAGAAGAGAGCTGTTGTTCAAGTATTCCCACCATCTTCACACACTGCCTGTCAGAAGACAACTTTACCTGGTGATGAGCTGGCACTGAATGACACCTCCCTAAAATAGTTTTCTAAAATCAGGTATAAGTACCTTTGAACCTGATACTCTTGAGTCTTTCTGCCCATGAAAGAAGAATATGAGATTTGTAAAAATCTATCCTGTTCAACAGCGGTGGGAGTCAGCATACAACATCAACAATTACAGTGCTATTTGCATTTCTACTGTAGCACAACAAAAGAAAGAAGAGCATTTCACAAGCACATATTTAACACACTATGCATGAAACAAACAGCTGAGATGTTGGTAGCTTTTAGCCTAAAATGATGTCAGCATTCAAAAAAACATGACTGATACTTAAATTTCAAAAGTAATACACACAATTATTGCAATTTTAGAGCATTACAATTGTTTATATGCCATAAAAGCTTCAGGAGTCATGCTTTAGCAAGGCTTTGGACACTGTGTGCCTTGGCATCCTCACAGACAAGCCAACAAAGCATGGATTAGGGACGTGCATGGTGAAGTTGACCAAAAATCATTTGGGTCAGGCCCAGAACACTGGGATCAGTGACACAAAATCTGGTTGGAGGCAAGTCACCTGTTGTGTTACCCCTGGGGTCAATAGTTGGGCCAGTACTGTTCAACAACCTCCATCAATGACGTGGATGAAGGACAGAGTCCACCCTCAGCAGTACAAGAAAGACATGGACTTACTGGAGCAATTCAAGTGCAGGGCCACAAAGATGAGTTAGAGACAACAGCATCTCTGATATAAGAGGCTTACAGAGCTGGGACTCTTCAGCATGGGGAAGAGTAGGCTCAGGGGGAACTTATCAGTGTGTAAAAATGCCCAGTGAGAAGGAATGAAGAAGAGGGAGTCACTCATCTCAAGAGTACCCAGTGACAGGACAGGCAGTAATGGGCACAACACACCCCCACCCCAAAATTCCATCTGAACACAGGAAAACACTTCACTGTGAGGGTGGCCAGACACTGGAATAGGTTGCTAAAGAGTTCTCTCTTCATCCTTTGATATATTCAAAACTCAAATGGACATGGTCCTAGGCAGCCTGCTGTAGCTGATTCTGCTTGAGCAACAGGGTTGGAGTAGATGATCTCAAGAGGTCCCTTCCAACCTAAATTATTTTTGGATTCTATGCTGAATAAACTGTGTTTGAGATGAGATGAAAATGTTTTAGAAATGGATTGTAAGTAACAAATGGAATGTGAATCATTAGAAAGATTACTGTTTAAGTCACAAGAATAGGCAAAAAGTTTCAGAAAGTAACCCCTAGCTAGATGGGTTATTGCCAAACCACTGTTAGCAATGTTTAAAGAAATAAGAGGGGAGGGGAAAAAGATTGTTTCAGGTTGAATTAGCACTGATAGAGTATTAAAAATGAGGAAAAAAAAACAAAACAAGAAAAAAACAATGATTTTGTACCGAGCTGATTGCATCCTGGGTTCGTTTAACTCTCTGCATCTCTGGAGTCTTTTCAATAGTAGTTCCAGGTCCAGTATCTTCTTTATATAAAATCTTAACATTTAGAACGAAGACAAGATGGTTAAGCATACAAAACACAACATTATTTCTTCTAGAGAGTGAATACAGGCTCCTGACAGTCATTTGTACACAGCATGGGAGGCTGGAAGCCAGGTCAGAAGATCATCTCCGGCCACTGCCTTCTTGCCCGTCTGGAGTCTGTAGGTTAATTTTAGGCTTGAAGACTACTATTTGTTCTGATTTGTTCCAATTTCTTCCTTTTATTCCAATTTGGTTTATTGTGTTTTACACAACTGTCTTCCACTTAGTTGCTTACTATGTTCATGGTGTTAGTGGTAAAAAGATGGAGCAGACTTTAGGCACTTGACTGTAACACATGGAATGAGAAACAGATCAACCAGGCAGACAGTTCACTTCTCACTAAAGACAACAGTTGCAACACACAAAAATACATCACTTACACAGCAACAGGACAAAAGGTGCTAGTAATGCCAATTTAAGTACTGCATTGATTAACTATATCACAGCTATGTATAAGTGAAAATGTAATCACAAAACAGCAGTTAATAGAAAGAGGGTAGAAAAACCCAACTAAATCTACTTAGAATAAAATCAATGTTGTTTGAGAAAGTCCTTATTCCATGCTTAAGCAGATCAAGATGATAAGTACCTGTAATAAAATCACTAACTTTTAGCCCTTATCTTAAACAACTGACACTGGTTATTTGGACTAAGAACAGAGAACAGAAAATGACTATACCGAGCTGAAATTCTTCTGGTTTTCTCTCACACGCAGCATTTCTGGTGTGTCCTGTACAACTGTAACTTTGCCTTTGCTGTTCTGCAGGTCCCACTGATACTGGAGCTGTTGTAAAGAAGGAAATATCAAATGTTGACTCTATGCCAGAAAAATTTACTCAGTTTTCTCTCATATTTGAGGATGAGAAAAGAAAAAAAATATTTTCATGTACCCCCTGTGTAATGCTAAGTGGCTGCTGCATAAATAGCAGACCCTCTAACTGAAGATCCTTGAGGATATATAACAGCAGCCAAGTTGGGATTAGCATGGACTTTATGAAATGAAAAAAAGCTGAATATTTGGGATTATTTGACAGTAACAGGGTTTTCTATACATACTGTGCTGATGTTCTTCTGATTCTCACGGACTCTCTGCATTTCTGGGGTGTCTGCTACAGGCACATAGTATGGCATAGTCTTTTCTGCATCTTCTTTGTACTTTTTCTGATAGAAAATACCAAATATATCCCATTAATACAAAAGCAGTAATAAATAATCCAGCATTACTTATTGGTGCATAATGCCCATCCTTATGTGAATGTGAGTACTTCTGTGTCTGTTATAAATCCAGATTACACCTCTGTGTAAGATTTATTTTAAACATTAGGTTACTAAGGAGTAGGAAAGTTAAGCTAAAACTACTTAGATCTAAATTATCTTTGGTATGGGAAAAGTAATAGAAACTATTGCTTCATTTCATACAGTATTAAAATAAATTGATTCCAATACTGAAATGGAATTTCAGACTAGCAGATCCCACATCACAACTCCTGAGAAATTTGCTTTCCTGGTGTCTCTCCTGAATGTGTGACAGGTATTTATTTAAGTGCTCCCAGTTAGTATCTAGTCAAGGTTGCCACATGAACAATGATTAAGTTGCCTCACTTAAGGTACCTGGCTGGAAAAGTCCTTGACCTGCTGGGCATGGACAATTTCTGGAGTATCAACAACACTGGTGTAATTGGCTTTCTCCATCTCTGCCAGCTGTTTGTATTTGATCTGTTGGGGAAAGCACACATTTATTTAGGTGCCTTAATCAGATCCTGACAACAATTGTCACTTGGTTTACTCAGAAGAAACTGTTAGTAAGTTTTCCTTTAAGGAAGGCATCAGCTGGGACATAGGAGATACTGATACAGACCTGGCTGGCAATGTCAGTGGCATTCCTTGCTCTCACAAAATCTGGTGTCTCCAAAGCCAGTTCTGTCAGACCTTTTCCTCTGATTTCTAAATCCAAGGCTTTTTTATACTCTTTCTGCAGATGAAGACAGTAAATAGATACTTTGTCCCTGTGAATACAGTACCTTTAGCAACTTCAGGTAGTTTCATGACCACACCATGAAATAAGAATACTACTACTAATACAAACTCAAAATTGTACACAAAAATGATGTCATTTTAGGCCTTTGGAATGAATAACTTCTCTAAAATCTCAGTATGGCAGAAGACATCCATCCAATCCATCTAATTATACCAATGCAGCAGGTAAATAATGTAGCTGTTAGGTTTGTATCCTGACTGTCTGCTGGACACCTCTCTCCATCACACTGGGGCAGAGGTTTGTACCCTGACTGTCTGACTGTTCATCACAAGACCTGTTTCCCCACCTTTATTCCTGAGAGTAACTGCAAGGCCAGAAAGGAGCTCACTTAAAAGTTCAGTTTTATCTTTAGTCACACACACATCTTTTTTTCTTGCTACTCAAAAGTTTCTGGGGAATGACAAAGTTGATACTAGTGTTTTACAGCCATAAGCATTTGCCTATTGGAGGCAGTTACCTCCATCCAGGTATTTTCCAAACAGTTTTTGACATACCTCGTTCAGGATTTGAGTTGCATTCTTTGCTCTTAACATATCTGGAGTCTCCTCTAAGGCTGTTAGTCCTTTACCTTTGACACCTTCCTCCAGATCCTTCCTGTACTCTTTCTGCAGAAGAAAAATAACCAAATGAAAAGTGCAAAGCCAGTCTACAGAGAGTTCTATGCTCCTCAATTTTGTTTCAAAAAGAAAAGAAGAAAAATTTTTTAAAAAGCTATTTTTTTTTAAACAAAGAATATTAGAATATTGTATAGAGTTATATAAGAACTACTGCAACAGAATAAAGTACAGTAATTATTGTTCAGGATAAACTGCAAAGGCACACACCCTGCTATGGAACTGTTAGGCTGATGAATGGCAGAAAGGGAGACAGTAAATAGGAATACAGTTAACAAACAACAAAATGGGTGTCAACAACAAATTAGCTCACAACACAGATATGTAAACATGCTTAATGAGAATGGTTAGGGATGAGAAAGTGATGAAGAAGAAATGCTGCTGGGAATACTTAGTGGAATTATTTCACTTGGCAGAGGAAATAAGCATGGAATAACTGCTACCTCGCTTGCTATTTTGGTTGCATATTTGACATGTAATAAGGATGGTGTAATCTCCAAGCCAGTAAGGTTCCTGCCCTTAATGGACTCTTCAAAGTCCTTCTTATATTCTTTCTAATGAGAGTAAGAAGAAGAAAAAAAAAGCAAAACAGCAAATATTACATTATTTTTTAATTAGGTGAAAAACTGCTGGGAGGATGGAGCAGTGCTTTGGGATTAATGTCACAGTGACAATCTGCTACAGTCACCAAAAGCCAGAAATCCTATTTCTACTAAATCCTATGGAACAGCTCAGGATTTTCAATGGAAAGATGATCTGCTCCTGCCTTTTCGTTTAAATCATCATCTACTTATTTGTACATGCACAGAAAACATTGAATGGAATCAGTCAGAATGGCCTTACACATCTGGTTTTCAGCAGGTGACAGAACAAGATTATCATTCAACAGAACAGAGAAAAACTGCTTGAGGAAAGAGAATGACAAGGCAGTGAAGAACACTGTGACAGCAGAGACAGACAGGAAATAATTGGGGTTCTCAAAAACCAGAGTTCTGAGGTGAAAAGATACTTTCTGTGGACTACAATAACTGACACACATCTATACACATGCTGCAAAAGTTTAAGTGAAATTGATTTCATATGATGTTATTTCTGAAGACTTGCTTAAACTTCATTTACTGGTAGGTTCTTGATGAAAAATGACAGTTCAAACACACTTCATTGTGATATGGGAAAGTTGCATGAATTTTAAATGTACTACTGCATAACCAATCTCAAGAAATGCAGCATCACTATAAATTTTCAGATTATCAGCATGCACAAGATGCAAGTAGAACTGCCTGTCAAAATCACTGGAAGTTTAACTATAAAAAAATACATTTTGAAGGTTTTTTTTTTAGTTTCTCAGTATTGATTTGAAGCATACCTCACTCTGCATGAGCTGAGATTCCTTGGCTGTAAGGTATGTTGGTGTTTCAAAGTCCAGCATAGGTTTGCCTCTTTCCTTCTCATACTTCTCTCTGTATTTCACCTGACAAAAACAGAAAAAAAAAGTTACTCTCCCAAATCATCCAAGAGTCAGTTGATTGCCTACTATTTGCCTGCTTTGGTCAACAGATCTCTGGTATAAAATGAATATCTAATACTAGTCACACCCTCTTGAGATCCAGATTACTGACCAGGAAATGTAAAATCAGAGGTTAGGCTTGCACCAAAATGTCCGTGACCTAAAATTCAACAGTTATATTTCCTGTTGCAGAGAACAAGCATTGTAGGTTCTATAGGGAGGTATAAACCCCTCACACATCCCTATAGCTCTACTCCTCCCTAGAGGCCCTATAACTCTCTACAGGCTCCTGACACCCTTTATAGACTCCTAACATCCTTATAGAGCTCTACACCTCCCTAGAGACCCCCACCTCCATATAGACTCCCCAGATTCATTTAATAGCAGCACTAGATATTGCTTTGGTTAAAGCAATTTTGGATGCAGAAAAACTGTGAAAGTTCTCCTTTGTGTTACTTGAGGGTAGAATAGATAAAGCAGTTGAAAATATACTGCCAACAACAACCCTACTTGCAATTTCCAATTCCTGTCATTACCAGCTCTTTTTTCTATCACACGAATAATGTTTTATACTGTGTAAAAAGATCCATATAGAACAGACAAAAGCCACTTTGAGATCTACTCTAGAATGAAGAAATCATACAGATATTTCCTGCGTGTTCTAAACTTGCAAAGGGGCAAATATTTCCCATTGTCTTGTTTCCCAGGTGTTTATAAAGCAGATTGTCAAATACTGGAGACTTTGCTAGGATGAGCTGAGTGATGGAGAGCAGTACTCAGTTTGGTGGATGAGAAAGGTGTGACCAACTTACGTGGCTCTGTAGTTCTGATGCCTCCCTTAGGTGAACCTGTTCAAGATTATCTGGCACCACATGGTAGTGACCCTTACTCTTCTCATATTGCTTCTTGTACTGGTACTGAAGGGAAGGTGTCAAAAATCATCTCAATACAAAAAAATATCCCTCAGCAAATTTACTTCTTTGGTCCAATCAAAGCAACACTTCAATGGAATATCAAAGAGAAATTAGAAATGCAAAAAGCAAAAGCAAACCAAGAAGTTTAATGCTCAGTAAGAGATATCATTTCTAAAGAGGTGGGTGGACAGTTAGGATTTTTTTGGACAATTTTGATTGTAACAAAGATTTTTTTCAAAAACAGGATTAAAAAATCACAAAGGAAAAAAGAAAACACAGTAGATACATGAAGAGGCTGTACCAGGCAATAATGATTTCTGTTTTTTCTCAGCAAAATCATCAAGTATTTTGCTAGGCCTAATTCTGTCCACCGGCAACAGGGGGATGTTAAACATAAGTATGAAATAAAAAAGCAAACAAGAATAAAAATGTAAGTATAATAAGCAGTAAAAAGTAAAAAAAGAAGAAAAAAGAAAATGGTATTTGTTAGTGTAATGCAATCAGTTAAAATGTAATCAAGAATCAATCCACAAAAAAATGATTAGAGGATTTAAAATATTAGCAGTTCTACAGCTAATAAAGATTTCACTTTCCAGAGGAGAAATGTGGCAAAGTTGCTAGTTAACTAGGAAATAATCATTAGAAAGTAGAGGAAGAGATCACTACCAGGTGATGTCCCATGGATAAGGGTGGGAGGAATTGTTACAGCAGTAGTTAGCAGAGATCAATCTGGAATGGAACCAACAGTAATGGAATAAACCAAGTGGCTGTGGGATTAATGAGCTTACAGCACTGGCGAGCTGGCTCGTGTTCAGCACGTGGTTCATAATCAGCGACTCCGACATGTCTGTCACAGGCTTATGCAGCTTCTTCAAGTCTGCCTTGTACTTCACCTGCAGAAAAGGAGTCTGCTGCTAACACCTGGGATGCTCAAGGTGTTAACAACATTAAGGAGATCTTTGCTAAATGCATTGGATACTTTTAATTTCCCTAATGGAAAAGCGTAAGTGAACATACCTCACTAGCCATGTTGTGAGCGTCTTTCATGGTCTTGTAGATTTTTGCCTCCTTTAAATCATACTTCGGCTTTTTACCCAGCTCTTTGGAAAAATTCTCCTTGTATTTCACCTAGATTGGAAAACAACAAGGTATTACAACAGTTCTTGAGCACTCACTTGTTTGGATGCAGAAGGCAAAGAGACACTACTTCAATGCTGATGATAAGCAGAGGAATAGGAGTAGAAAGTTGAATGCACCTACGGGGAGAAAGGTTATTGTAAAGATGACCTGACACAGGATGACAATCTCCATCTGTAATTAGAAAATACCCCTTGCAACTGTTCATTCAGTGCACAGTTACATCTCCTCATTGTAAAAACTGACAGAATCAAGAGAATTATGTTGACAAATACAGGTAAATTGGGACCCTTGGAGATGAAGAATTTTTCACTTGATGGAAACTGTGCATAGATAAAAGATCCCATTTCAAAGAAAGAAAACCTGACACAAGTATAACGAGTATTTAAAAGAACTTTTTGTACTTCTTGAGCTTTAAATAACTACCTCAAGACAAAAAAGCAGTGAAGATGGCAATATATCAAATACTTGTATATATACTGTTGTACACATACTGTGTTCTGTATGAATCAGAGAGGAAGAAGGATGCTAAAGATAACAAACAATGCAATTAATTACTAGGTCTTGGATTATTCAAGAGGCTTAATAACACTTCCAAAGCATATGTAATTAATATTCACATTTTTTGACATAAAGGCATCAGCGTTGGTTCTGACCTCACACAAATTAAACCCAAGCAGAAGTACACTAGGATCTGTTAAGTTTTGCAAGCTGTACATCATAGGCTCAAAATCAGACCATCATGCCAAAGACTTCCCATGTTTTAAGCCCAGAATAAACAAGTTACTGCAAGATCTATGCAAAATTACAAGCAAGCATGCCAGGACAGACAGCGAAATCCAGCTGAAAAAAGGCAAGGGGACAAACTGGACAGAATGCTTTATAAAGAAGTTTAAGAGAAGAAATGTCTAAGAGAACAAGAAAGATTATGCCCATTATTCTTTGTTCCCTTACTGCCTCTAGAATAGTTAATTTTCTGTTAGAACTAAAAAAACATCATTTTTAAGACTAGGAGGTGAACTGCCTAGTACTGGTGCAAGAGCATGGAAAAGAAGGATCTCATCCCTGAACAGGAATAAATGTAGCTTCTTCTTTTTCTTGTAGGTCAGTTGTTCAGTTTAAGAATCCTTGGTTCTGCTGAGAAGATTCTTGGTTTTCCTGACACGTAGTGGCTGACATTCAAACATGCAACAGTTACATGCAGCACTCATAGTTAGACATGAAAAAAGCAGGACATATAGGAAGAGATAAAAGAAGCTGCATGCCCTCAAATCACCACAGGGTATACACTTCCAGAGGCTCTGGAGCTGATTCAGTCATACACTATGCTTCCATTACAGCATTCCAGCACAATGGAAACAAAAAAGAAAAAAAGGAAGTTTAAAAAGAAGTTTGAATAGTTTAATTGAGTTTGTGGTGTATGTTATGCATATGTATGACTGGTCACTGGAAAATACCAGCACCATTGTTTGGGTTAGTCATACACACATACTTGATTTTTTGCACAGTATCAGGAAAAGATTATTTGTCTGGTTTTAGGTTATTTTGGTGAAGAAGTTAAGTTTTCACATGGCATGAGTGCATCAAAAACTTCCATTAAAAACAGTGGAAGCTCCAAAACCATCGTGAAAGAGATGATAATTTTTCAAGCTTCATGTGGTGTTTCCCACCCACAGAATTCCCATGCACTATCCTCCCAGAGGGAAAAAAGGTCACATCTAGCTGAGCAGTCTCACGAGTTTTGCCACATTCAAAAGATCCAATGCAACTGGTCAATCATACACCCTTTAACAGCTTGGAATTGTAAGATATATGCAAGCAAGAGACATTTAGAAGTTATCTTACATCACTACTTAGCATATTAGCTTTCTTAAAGGTTCTCATCCATGGGGTATCATAAGATGCTGCTCCATGCCCTCTCAGATGTCGTTTGAGGTATTCTGCCTATAATGTGTAGCAATAGAGCAAGATCAGAAATGCAAACAATTCCAAGATTAAAACATGAAGAGGTGAGAAAGAGCCAAGATGAACTGAGGTCCTGGTGGAATAAAACATAACAAGTGTGTACTCCAGACTGATGAGAGAACATGAGCATTGTATAGAAGTAAGCCAGCTTCTATTCATTCTTTGAATAGAAGATTCTTTGAAAGGTATAAAGTAGAAAGAAAGTGGCTGGAAGAAACAATGTTCATCTCAAAGGATCAAGAGCTAGGTAAAAGGCTGCTTCTTCTAAAGCCAATAGCCACAAAAGCTAAAAAAAAAAACCACCACAAAACCAACCAACAACAAACAAACAAAAAACCAACCCAGAACACAACTAGCACTTTTGCTTAATTATTTAAAAGATCTGGTCACATCACAGCATCATTTCAAGGGGATTCTGTACCTCCCTTACTAACATTCAGTAAGTCAGAAAAAAGTTTATTTAACAAATAAGTAACTTGCACTGGCACTTAATTTTTACTTCCACCCATTCCCTTATCTCCTAACCCAGAAATCATTTCACTTCTAGCAGTTGTATTACTCTATACATTAATCTCATGTCTCATTTCTCTGCTTCAAAGCTTCACCAACTGTTGATTATTACCTGGCTAGTTAGCTTGGACACCTCCTTTGCCAGTTCAATATCTGGACGTCCCAGCATGGTTACCCCAATGCCAGCTTCTCCACGCTTCTTATATTCAATCTAACAGAGAAAAAAGAAGAATAGTTTAGTAGTGAGGACATTCTCTTCTAATTATTTTACTGACACTGGATTCAATAGTAAAATTACTGCTGAAGAATTAAACAGAAGGCTTAAGAAGCACTTACATCACTAATTAACTTGGCAGCTTGGGTTGCTTTCTTAATATCTGGTCGATCTGCTATAGGTGTGTAGTGGAGCTTTGACTTGGCATCTTTCTTGTATTCAACCTAATCCATGATGATAGAAAGAAGAAAGAAAATTACTGAGGTTTCTTCACGAAGAATAGACCTGAGAAGGACACAAAATGTTGCTGGAGAGTGCATGCGTTTGTTTTGGAGTTTTGTTTGTTTGTTTGTTTTATAATAACTTCACACAGGATGGATTTGGCAATCTGTTTTTGCAAGTTGTCTACAAATGAAGAAATAAGCATTTGCAATTCTGTCTGTATATAAAGTAGTAGTAGCTGTGATGTGCACTAGATTACTTTCCACCCTACCATGTGATTAAGTAGAAATATCTTCAAAGAAATCCTTTATTTTAGGGCAATTTTACATTTGTAAATGTTTTCACCTCTCTCTTTCAGTATTACACCTGAACATGGGAGGAAATCCAGAAGCATGTGAATTTTTGGGGTTTGCGAGCTTACTTGGATTGAATTTGCTTACACTAGGTACTTAACTGAAGAAAAGACAAGACTAACTTACTGTACTCTGTTTTTTAGCAACTTCCATAGCATGTTTCACGTCAGGAGGCTCCAGCATGATAGAATAATTAGACTTGCCTTTCTCCTTCACAAACTTCTTCTTATAGTTTGTCTGTTAAGAGCAAAAAAGGTAATCTGTGATTTTTTAATTTCATATGGAGGCAAATGCTACTGGAACTTGGAAATAAGCTCACCAAAGTGGTTAAGTCAGATAAAATGCTGTCCTCAGCCTCAAAATGTATGGCACTCAGCCTGTTTGTCATCATTTGCACTTTAGATTACAAAAGCTTGCTATTTGAAGATATTGATTTGTGTTTAAAATGTGTTGTATGATAAAATCTGACCTGAGGGCACCCATTAGCACTCCAGTCTGTCATTTTCCTGCAGAGTATTTCAACAGATTCCCAATAAAACCTGTTTAGCTCTTAGCTACAGTCTCATTCTGGTAGGAATTAAGCTTTCTAGATCCTTGGGGATTTTGCGATGAGACTAAACGTGTTTCGTGTATACTATTAACATGCAATAGTTTGATCAGTTATAGGCAGGAAGTGATAATCTTCCCAACAAATTGTTCTCACACTACTTACTTACCTCACTGACATTCTTGGTCACCTCTTTCACATGAACAGTGTCTCGTGTCTCTGGCAGGGTTGTGTAAGATCCATGTGGAAGCTGCTTCTTGCTATATGCTTTGTATTTGTTCTGAAAGCAAAGAACAAAAATCAGGTAAAAAGCAGCAATGGAAGCTCTGTCCCTCCTCTATATTAAAAGGATATACTTAAAATGAACAAATACCTCGGACACAAGAGAGCTGACATTCTTAGCCAGGAGGATCTGAGGTGTATCTGGAACCACATGGTATGTTCCTCGAGCTTTGTTGTGCTTCTCTTTGTATTTTATCTAGCAGGAAGAGAAGAGATCATTTTAAGCAATGTGTAATTTGTCTTGTGCCAATATAAAAGAAATTACTATAGCTGTGCCTGCTTGTGTTAGTGCAGAAGTTGGCAGAAAATGCCATATTTTGATGCTTTCCAAGATAAATTCATTCCAGTTTATATATTCCTATAGCTCTCACTTGGGATTTATTAATATATTGAATTTTAATGTATTATTAGTGATTATTAAAGATACTTTGGGTTATGCACAAGTTATAACTGCAGTTTATTTTGTTGTTTTCTCCAGATAATATTTTCAGTTTAACAACAGAAAGGCAGAGATACCAAACGGTGTAACTTCCAACATTAACTTGGAATATGTATTTACTCCATGAACTAGGCCAGTGACATAAGACCAAATTTATTCAGATTTTGCCAATTTGTTATTGAAATAAACAAGTCAAACCAATAATGAAGTGAGACTCAGAATAACTTCTCAAAGCTTCATTTTTACTCCAAGCATATTTCCAAGGAAGTAGTTCATGTAGTAAATAAAGTTCCAGTAGAATAAAAGAAGTGAGTATCCAGGTACTTACATCACTTGCCAGGATGGCATTATTTAAGGCCAACACTGTGTTTTTATCATCTGTGACTGAGAGTTTGCAGCCCTTTAGGAATTCCCTATCCAGTTTGTATTCATACTGCAAGAAGGGAAAGAAAAGAGAGTCTCAAATCATCTGCTTTTTTAGTTTTCATTCTGAACAGGAGGGATGTGGGGAAGGGGAGGGTTCAGTTTGATTTTCTTACATCACTCTGCTGCAGAGATGACTTGGCTGCTTGGACAAAGTCAGGCCTATCAGCAATCCAGTGCCAATGAGCCTTGGCTGCTTCATACTTCTTCTTATAGTCCAGCTGGTGGAACAACAAGAAAAACAGAAGTTAATAGGAAGTTGTGTATTTTACATGTGACATTCATACAAATATGAATTCTAGGGTAGTTATGTCTGTCAGGAAAACAGAGTGGGACTAGAAGAACAGTAAATTTGTCACATAAACAGACTCAAGTGACCTCAAGGACATTTGCAAGAGTGAGCAATTTAGTGTGAAATAAATTAAAATATATTTTATTCAAGCAGCCTAAGAATTATCAGCTATGTTCAATCTTAAGAAATGTCAATGGAAGTGAAAATAATTTCTCATGGTCTCCACTGTCAGTCCCAAAGATTAGCCATAATAAAATGAAAGCATCAATAACACTGAACTCACATTGCTGTTCAGCTTGTAAGTATGCCTTGGAGTCTTAATGTGAACTGAATCTACTTTGACATTGCAGTGAGATTTATTCCTCTCATACACTTCTTTGTACTTCAGCTAAAGAAAGAGAAACAAAACCAATATCATTACCAACAAGAAAAGCATCCAAATACAAAAAACACAATATTAAAAATTGCCTCTGTCAAAATCTGAACAGAAAGAAAAATTTTTATCAACACAAGTTGTCATCAACCCTCTGCCTGAAAGAAGGATCCTCTGCGTTTCTCTTTAAATAGAAAATGTAGCAGGTGTAACTCACCATGAGTTTATTTATGGGTATCTAAGGAACAATTATACAAAGGTTAGAGAGAAAGTCTAGGGGAGGAGAAGGAATTAAGACCAGGACTCCCCAGTCCTATGGTATTATTCTATCCACTTCACCTTTCTTTCTCTCTCTCTCCTTTTCAGCCTTTCATTACTCCATAATCAAAACATACTAATTTTAGATCAGCATATTTACCTTACAGAGACACAATATCCACAGAAGAAATGAAGACAGTAATGTATTAACAACTTTAGTCAAGGCTCCACAAAAGCCACTAACCAAGAAGAAGAAAACCTAGAAAAACTCCCTAAATCCATGCTTTAATTAGATACCAGTTCTAGCTCATGGCTTTTATTACTAGTGAGGGTTGCTCTATCCCAACAAAAATGTTCCAAGAGCTACAAAACATCATACAAAAAAAATTCCTGAATAATTTTACACTCTATTGTGTTTCTTGAAAAGACATAACGTACATATGTAGTTTTACACACAAACAAACCCTGAACACTCTAACAAGAAGCTATTTTTTTTAATTACAAAATTACACGAGTTAGAAGTATAGCATATCAAAGCAAAAAGTTAATTTGTGTCTTTTGGGGTAGCAGAGATAAGGATAATTTACTTACATCACTTATCCTGTCCTTGACCTTGCGCACATGCAGCAACATTGGTGTGTCATGGATTGTAGTATAGCCTTTAGGCTTGGCTTTGTTATATTCCAATTTGTAAATAATCTGAGGATAAAAATCATAGATTATATTAATTCTTGACATTATTGGCGTCAGTTGAAAAAAAAAACTCAAGATGAGCAACATTGTGTAATGGACTACTGAAAATGTCATATTCTTAGTTAGCACACCTCAAAGGTGAGCTCAGAGAAGGAGGTAGGCTTGACAGGGAGTGGCCACACTTACATCACTGATCTGTTTGTTGACTTTTGCAGTCCTGAGGAGTTCTGGAGTATCCACAACCATTGTATACTTGCCTTTCTTCTTCTCATAGTCCTTTTTGTATTGGATCTGGCAATTGGGAAAGAGTGGAGGATGTTAACCACACAAACCAAGACATCTTCAGGAGACACATCTATATTCACACCTAAAATGGCAAAATCCTTCCACCAAAGGCAATCAAAGCTGAACATGCAGAATGAGCTAAACTTTGCAAACTCTCATGTGCCCCACAGGCTGCTTATCTGTGAGATTCATTTTACATTTATTTCACTGAGTGTAAAAGCTTCACTCCTATCCTACATCTGCAAGATTGAGCTTAAAAAGCAATCTTGGAAGATCAGTGACTTCTGAAATTCATAACCAGACAATATCTCATTTTTAAATGTTCAGCAAATGATGAGAAATGTTACACAGAAGATGATCTTACACAGAAGATGATAAAACCATCCACTGAATCTATCATAATTCCAGGTTATTTTAAAGGCTTTGATAGCAGAATTTGCATCTTGATCATTTCTTTCTTAAAGATTCTCTTCCCCTGCTCTGGGCTCTGAATCTGTTTTCACAGAATTCAGTGAGAACAGACTGTACACCAAGAATGAGAATTCACTGTAGGCAGCCTGAAGGTTGGTGGAAGAGCTTAGAACACTTCTTAAAAAAATAAATCCATAACAAATAAACCCACAAAACACACACACAAAAAACCCCAACCCCAAAACAAAAACTTTCATGCTCTATCTTGCATCAGAAAATAAACCCAGGCTTTTGAAACAGATCAAATATAGAAAAACAACAAACAAACAAAAAGCCAAACAACAAATCATAACATGAAGTCAACTCAGATCAACATGCAGGTCAGGCAGAGTTGAGTTTTCTTTCTTCAAACATACTCAAACTTACCTACAAGGAGTTTTTATTGAGATAATAGAGATAAATTGAACAAAAATGTCTAGTAAAGACCTTCAGTAGCTTATTACTGAAGAATTTTATGAGTTGTTTTTAATTGTTTTCTACTGCTGCATTTCCAGTTTATCATTTAAATAAGTATTATGTGCTGGTTTCACCTGGCCCAGTCAGGAATCCTTTTTACCCTTGAAAAGAGTAAGGTTACTGCTAGCAGCTGTGATTCCAGAGCAGGAATAAAAATATATCTTAGTTATTTAATAAACTACAATTTCATCCAGCTGGTGCAACCAATATATGTGTCCTGGAATCCAGATTAAATGAAGGTAGACTATGGAAAATTAATTCTTCACACAACTGTCAGAGTCTTTACAGGCTTTCTTTTACATCATCAGAAATATAAATGCATGAACAAATAGATGAATCATGCTCACTTGCCACCTTCTGATTTGTATTAGATCTGGCAAAAAGAGAGAGTGGTAGATAAATGTTTGTAATCAACTTGCCAAATTACTTCACCATGTACATATTGAATTAAAGAATTTGTGTGGTCAGTCTGAGAAATGGTGGCAGAATGAGAATTTGGTTAGGAAAACATCAGTAGCACTTAACATATAATGTGTTAAATGTATGGAAAATTGCTCTTTATGTAACTATGTGAAATTACATAGAGGATATATAATAATTATTCATAATGAAAGGAGAAAATGGAGGTGAAATCAGACCACGCTGGGTCAAGTCCAAGCTTCAGATACTCTGTTTTCAAAAATATTTTACCACAGCCAGCATTAAGCTCATTGACAAAACTTTGGAGTCTGATATCTGTAGAAATGTAGAGAGCTTCCAAGCACTACATATCAGAAGTCCAAGCAGCTAAATTGTATATCCAATGTCTCCTACAGCCACAGTTCTTCATATTACCTGGCTCCATAAGTATGTGTTGTAGAGAGCTGTCAGCATATCTGGCCTCAGAATTTCATTACATCCTTGTTTCAGGAGCATCTTGGCAAAGGATTTGTATTTTCTCTGTTCATGCAAATGGCAACGAAGCACAAAAGAGACTTGTGAACACCAGAAACAAGACCACAGCTCTAGATCCCAGACACTTGGAGAGTGGAGAGATTTAGGCAAGGTACTATATGTATTCATTCACTTGTGCATACAACTTACATCTATAGAGCTAAATCTCAGGAGTATGTGTGAAAAGATTTGCTTACTGTCTCATTAAGGAAATGGCAAAAATAGTTTTTGGGAGATAAGAGTAAATTATAGATCAAGGTGATAGTGCTGAAATGCCAAATAGGTCACTATTGCTTGAGCAATGAGTAGGAAGGTGATGTTTCTAGAGGTCATTGAAAGAGAGGTAATAAAAACCAAGTGCATGACACAAGATGCATTTTTTAGAACCTCTCCAATGACTTCAAGAGGCACCAGGTTTCTGATGTCAATTGATGCACAACGTATGAAAGCATCTATACACTTTCATACAGTACATACAGTAGAGATTAGCTCACTCAAAAAGGAACAATCCTTTTTGGGTGGCAAAAAGAAGATTGTCTGCTCAACTGAACCAGAACATCACACCACCACAGGAGAACCCTGTGACCTTTCCAGCTGTAGACACTTCACACAGACAAAGTAGCTGTGAGTGAACCAGGCACTTTCTGGCAGTACTGGCTGGTGCTCCTACAGTACCTGACTGCTCAGTGTAGTCCCCCACTTGGCCAGGAGGTTCCTAGGATCATCCACAATAACGCTGTACCTATCTTTGAGCTTCTCATAGGCAGCTTTATATAATTTCTGCTCAGAATAGCATAATACAGTGTAATAAATTGAGAGAGAGTCAAGACACAAAGAGATCATAGTTCTGACCATTGAAACCTCTTTACATGGACTAGTTAAAGGCTCAGCTTGAAGTTCATACACAAAAAAGAAAAACAATATATTAAAAACAACAACACAGAATACATTTCCAAACAGTATATATATTTCTAAGTTTCCACTAGAAGGCCTAATCTACAGTTGATGGGTGCCTGCATTCTATCCCTGACACACTTCAATAAGCAATTCTATGGCTTGTTTTTTTAATGAAAAAGAACTGCAGAAGCAGTTCTAGCTCTATGTGGAGCTAGATTTTTGACTTGAGTATGAAGAACACAAGGAGATGCAAGTGTAAAATACAATGTTATATTATAATCAGATATTTTTGTAAGCAAAACCTGTAATCTCTCATCATAAAAATCCATCACTTACATAAGAAATGGCATTTAGGCAAGTTTATTTCAATGTGAGGAGCTCGTGTTACTAGAATTTTACTCATTTATGTTTCTCATACTAAATTATTCCTTATTTCCTCTACCAAACAAGAAGACTGAATACTAACAATCTTCCATAACAAATTGTATCACTGGTTAGTTACCAAACTGTTTCACAACAGATACCATTCCAGTATCATTGCTATAATTTCATGCTGAGTTTTTCTTAGATAGAACAGATAATATTATAATAAATTGATTGTCAGGTAAACAAGTTAATAGAATGTCTGTCAAAAAGTAATAAAACCAAGACATAAGACTTTAAACATATGCTGCTTTAATGAAAAGCAGCAGAGTCTGGTGTGGTATAACAGCTCTAAGCTGATGAGAATTCCCCTAGAACACAGTGTTTTCCAATGACCTTTGTCCTTTGTACTACTCCTAAAATATCCATTAGTGATTTTAGTTTTAAACCCAGGAGCTTCATTAACCACATTAGCTACTCTCTGGGGTTTGTTGTTTCTTTAGCTCTACAGGAAAAAAAGTAAGTAAGTAGTAGAATAGGAGAATTCCAGCCAAAATATCTGAAATGAATCAGCTATAGTAACTTCAGACATAATATCATCTTCCTAACACTGATAAAGAATTTTTCCAGTGTTTCAGGAATGCAACTGTGATTCTACACAGACTCTACAGAAATCTTGAGCACTTACCCCATCCATCAGCTGAGTTGCATATTTAAAGTGCTCATTAATTGGTGAGTCAGCTACATACTTAAACTTTGACTTAGTCTTCTCAAACCGCTCCTTGTACTTACACTGGAGACAAAAAAATACAACAAAAACACACACACACAAATTTCTAGTGTTAATCCAAAGAAGCCTGACTTAGAATCACTAGAAAAATTACTAAGGAGCTGATAGTTTTGCAAGGAATAGAGGGGAGAAGGAAAAGATCATTATGCCTCATTTTTTCCTTTTATAGTAAGAAATGGATTTTAAATGCTATATATACAGTTCTACCATGAGTTATTGATATCAATGTCTAGGTCAGAATTGGATTCTCTCACAAAAAATTTATCTACAATATAAGCAAACATTAAAAAAAAAAAACCCTTAGCAACAATTCAGACTCTTTTACTTACCCCACTGTAGAGCACCTTATTCTTCTCAGCCAGGACAAAACTTGGAGTATCCCATGCATAGCAGCCAGTGCCTCTAAGCCATTCTAAATCTTCCTTGTATTTAACCTTTAGAAAAGAAGAAAAAGAAATCAGTTTTAAACAGCACCAAATAGTAGCTGATCAATGCTAAAATGACAGCATGGCACAAGGTGGGATCTGCTTAATGCTGAGCAAGAGCTAAAGGGTGGGGGAAGAGGCTGGGGCCAGACTCTTCTCAGTGGTACTCAGTGACAGGCCAAGGGGCAGCGGACACAAAAACCCAGGAGATTCCTTTGCTGTGAGGGTGCCAGAGCCCTGGCCCAGACTGCCCAGAGAGGTTGCCGAGTCTCCTTGTCTGGAGAGATTCCAAAGGCACCTGGAGTGATCCTGGGCAACCTGTTGTGGGTGACCCTGCTTTAGCAGGGGAGTTGGATTTGATGATCCCCTGAGGTTCCTTCGAATCCCTACTGTTCGGTGAAGCAAATAGAACTATATCCATTATCATTCAATTACAAAGTAAGTTACAGTTACTCATTCTTTTCTGATGGACTCAGATTATTCACATACCTAAACTATCATTAGATTTTTGGGGTTCCTGTGTGAATTAACATTGATTCTTGTACAATTAAGGAGTTAATGTACATGTACAGATATTTACAATTAAAGGATTTTTATATAGGGTTGACAGCCAAATCTAAGCAAATGCAACTGAAATGAATTAAGACTGTTCTGTTAATTTCAAAAGAAGGGGCTGCAATTTTAGCCATCTGATTTGCTCTGTCATTACACAGATCTGCCAGGTAAGAGTGTAAATCACTTCAGCTGCCTTATCTTTCTCAAGAAATTAGACTTAGTTTTCATTTTGGATTTATAACTTAAAACCTGCTTAAAACTTTCAGACTTTCACACCCAGGAATTATTTGAAC
The DNA here is from genome assembly GCA_013396975.1 of Bucco capensis. NCBI lineage: Eukaryota > Metazoa > Chordata > Aves > Piciformes > Bucconidae > Bucco > Bucco capensis. The sequence continues at coordinate 570,580 of VWZO01011417.1, read as the reverse complement.
TCACATCACTAACAGCATCCGTGACTGCACGGTGATGGAAGTGCTCTGGACGATCTGGGATTGATCTCCAGATTCCTAACTGGCTCATGTAATTTTCCTTATATTTCACCTACAAAGAAAATTGAAAAAATGAATTAGGACAAATTGAGAACAGAACACTCTAGATCATGCAGTTACTAGACATTCCTTTTTCTGACACCTCAGAGCTAAACCAGGGGAAAGGAGATTAACTTGCATTCACCTTTGTAACAAAGGCAATCAAGTGGTATCATATTTCAGAGAGGGAAATAAATTAAGTGCTGATCATGTTATTTTAATTATTTGACACAGTTAAATAGGTGATAGCATAAATGGCATGTTCTAGGTTAAATGACAAACTCGTTACAAATGAGAATGTTGTATACATACACTGCTAATATCATCAGTGACCTTCCGATGATAGACAATATCCAAAGCATCTTTCACTGTGTGGTATTTGCCCTTGGTATTCTCAAAGGTTTCTTTGTAGCGCAGCTGGTAAGAAAGAGAACATGGAAAAGAATATTTTATATTCATCCATCAGGAATTGGTTTAGATACATTTCCTACCTCTTAGGAATGACATCAAGGGATATGTTGCCATCCTAACTTCCTAATGTAAGCCCTGAGGGATTTTAAGCAGCTGCAATTGCTTACAATCAATTGCAATTTGATTGAGAGTATGACAGGGACATCAAGTAAAAACTTAATCCATATAATATCAAATGGAAATGCTCATGCAAAGAGGGTGACCTAGTTTATGACCCACACTGAGGTAGTCTGTGTTTTGCATGCTTGTTTCCCGTTGATCTTTTCATAAATAAACCAAGAAAAAGCAGCAGGGAAGAGTTCATGGGCTACATACATCACTGGCATTAAGGTATGCTCTCTTGGCTCTGATCAAGACTGGTGTGTCAGGGACAGGTGTGTATTTGTCCTTCATCTTCTCATACTGAGTTTTATACTTTTTCTGCAAGAAACAGCAAATAGAAAGGGTTATATCTTTAGTCTTTGAAGCATTTGCTATTCTGCTATTATGTTAAGGCTAAGGGATGCTACACTGAGTGCATAAAGTCAATCTGGCAAAGCACTTCTGCAAAACTTTGGGAAACAAGCTTAGCTGTTTAGCTCTTTCTAAGACTTCCTGATCTTGCAGCCAGTATACCCCAGATCCTGCAAACAAGCACTTAGAAACAGATACCACAACGCATTCTGAAAGTGTATGCTTTAAACATACCTTATAAAGGAAACACAAGAGACAGAAAATTAAATGAAGGACAAACAGATTTGAGCCTTGAAACTATCACTAAAATTAGAAATCAAACCTCTAAAGAGTTCAGCATAGTGGTACCAAAGAAAAAAAAAATCCAAATACCTTACCTCACTGACCATTTCCTTGACATGCCTAGCATGTGTAAAGGCTGGAGTCTGACTACCAGCATGATGATGAGGTCTCTCTTTTGTGGCAAGTTCCACATACAAGTACTGCAGCAGGAAGAAAAATACACATTTCAGGCATGTTTTAATTTATCTTTCTGTATGATGAATGACTAAATTCACACAGTACACAAAGAGGGATCTCCTGATTGGGTTATTTTATCAGTACAGATTTTTCACCTGGCTTTGTATCTTTTGTCCCTTCTTGGCTCTTAAGAAGTCGGGAGTATCAAGGACAGAAGTGTATTTTGTCTTCAGCTCATTGCCTGCAGCTCTGTAAACCAGCTGGAAAAAGACAGGTCCATGAATTATTCCTTCTGTTACATATGTTCATTTAGCAGCTGAACAATCACTGCTTTGCAATTATAACACCTCATCTAGTTTAGAAAAAACCAGTGAGAAGGTCTGGGCTTAATTACAGCTAATAAAGATATGCAAAAATAACATGGAACTCACTTCACTCAAATGGGTTTTTAGTTCCTGAACTGCTCTGTATCCAGGAGTATCCAATACCACCTTGTATTTAGGCAACATCTTCTTTGCAGTATCAGTATATATGTAATTAGACTGGAAAAAGAAAAGCAGTGTTACTTAGGAACTTTCAATTATTCTTGGTAGTAAAGAAAACTTACAGTGTAATCCTAACAGTGCTTGGAAACAACTAATTAGCTGCATGGCAAGAAATTCTGTTGTAAGCCATCAGTCATTTTTATGTAGTTAACTGCCTGGGAGTCCACAGTGTATATGGAAATAAATCAATCTTTAAAATGTGTGGTTCTCAGAGGAAAAATCTTACCCAAAGCTTCCGCAGGTGGCGAGCACGGACCATATCAGGAGTATCATACAGGAAGCAACCCAAGCCCTTCAACCACCTCAGGTCCTCTTTGTATTTAATCTAGGAGCCAATTAGAAAAATAAGAAGTTAACTTTTGGGATAAATTCATCAATCAGTCCCTAAACAGAGTTAAAAAGCATTTGTCTATTACAGAACAGAATGCAAACGAGTATAAAAGTGTTCAAACAGCAGGTAACAAAAGTTGCTTACATCACTTGTGATGTCCCCAACGTAGCGGCAGTGCAACACCTGAGGAGTGTATGGCAAGGAAATCAAATGTCCCTGCATCTTAAAGAAATCTGACTTGTAGATCAGCTGAAAGACAGAGGAAACAAAAGAGCATTTCACATGTTTGGTCCTGCTGAATATTCTAAATCTCTTCTAGTTATTAGGAAGACACCTACATCACTGACAGCTTCCTGCGTTGCTCTCACTTGGCGGATTTCGGGGGTGTCTGGAGTGGTATGAATCTTGTCCTTGTACTTGTGGTATGTCGCTCGATACAGCCTCTGTGTCAAAGACGACAGCATTCAACATGGGAAAACTTCAAATGCTAGCATGTGTAAATGTTACGGGAACAATTTTACAGGATTACAGAAAGTTAGAGTTATCAACAACCTTAAAAAGCCAAAGGCCCTAACACCGAGCCAGGATCAATGATCCCTTGCAATTCTTGATGGATATTTGCCTAAACTGCTCTTAAAAGCCTCAAAGAACAGGCATCCTTCAACCTTGCTGTGCAAGGTACTCTCCTCATTCACCTTTTGGGCACTACAAATACAACTGAAAGCAAATATATGTTTTTACTGTACCTCATTAACGACTTGATTCACCTTCCTCACATTTTCAAACCCAACATCTTTGGGTCCCAGAGTATAGCCTTTAGCTTTCATGTGTTCATAGGCTTCTTTGTATTTCAGCTATAAGGTGGAAAAAGGAACAAAAACATACAGAAACTCAATTTGCTGCGATTCTACTTACACTGCAGTTCTGGCAGTAATTTATGCAGTATAAAGAGCCAGATTTTTTTTGAGTTGAAGTGAGATGTAGGTTAAATACTCTACAAATCATCATTGTTTTTACCTTCATCAAGTGGCCCAAGATTAATGACACTTTAAATTTCTCTTGCACCTAATAAGGTTGCCTCAGGCAACATACATTTTGATAGTAATTGCTTCAAGATAATAAGGGGGTTTGGTAACATTTAAATTCTGTTAAGGCAAACATTATAAGTGTTGGGGTTTGAGTGCACTACTAAGATTCAATTNTAACATTTAAATTCTGTTAAGGCAAACATTATTCAGCCCTAACTAGCCAGACATAGGAAATCAGGCCTTGTCTGAGCCATGTTGTAACCACATCTATCTTCAGCCCTGTCTCTGTCCTCATTTCTAGGATGGACATTGGTCCTATATTATTGGTAGCTTGTCTCTAGTCTTATCTCCTGGATTTACCTTTGACCTATGTACTTTACTTACATCACTGCCAATGTACTGGATGTGTTTGGCGTGCTTGAAGCTGGGGGTGTCTGTGGGAAGGCTGTAGCCAGTGGGCAAAGCGTTCACACCAGCCCAGCGATACAGATTCTGCAAGAGAGGAGAGAAGAAGAGACTTTGTGACAACTGGGTGTAATGTTTGAGAGTATCCATTAGCTGCACTGGACATCTCTTAATGGCAATTGGCAAAAGATTTCCCACATGTCTGCATTACAATACATACTGGAGATTAAATGAGAACATTTTCCCTCTTTCATCTGAGATCAGTGAAATCTAACTGCTTTATCTGAAAAGCTAAAGACAGACATGAACTTTTAAAGAATTTTTGAGTATTACCCTGATTTGAGTCTAACCCTTGACAAATATCAGAAGTTCTATACTTACCTCACTCTGTATTTTGTTTGCATTATATGCCCTCTCCAAATCAACTGTTTTATCAGTAGGAATTGCTTTGCCTTGAATATTATGCTTGTATTCACTACGATAGACAGCCTGAGGAAAAAACAAGTCATTAGAGGAGAGTTGTCATTGTGATGTTCTCTCACAGTACATGCAGGTATTTCTCCTAAAGAGGTAGATAAAAGTTGTTTTTGATTCAGGCAATTAATGATTTTAGTGCTGGTGTTCTGTCATCTTAGTAAAGGCACAGGCAATGAGTTATAGATAAGCAGCAATAAATAAATGCCTAAAATAAAATGACTAAAAATATACTAAAAGTCACATTTGTGGAATTTGTCAGGTAATGGCATACACAATAAGGGGGTGAAAGGTGATACAGACACACTTACTTCACTTAAATTCAACCCACTGAGGACATTCTGGACATAGACAGGAGTGTCCATGACCACAGTGAAGTCACTCTTCATTTTTTCTGCCTTAGATTTGTATTTAATCTACAGAGAGAGAATAAAGAGCCCTCATTAGTAAGACTAGTCGTTAATTTAATTTATCATATTATTATAATTACTATTTATTTTATTGCTGAACTACTCTGTTATGAACCAGCATTTAAATAGAAAGTATATTGAAATTATGGCTGACTAAATGAACCCATATGCCATATTACTAGATAGATAAGAACAGCTGATACATATAACATTTCCAGGTTATATCTAGAGTAGAAGAAAGCTACTCAATCTTTTTAACACAATGCAGAGGAAAAACTAAGCAGTAAACCAAATACATATCCACTTACATCACTGCGAAGATTATAGGCTTGTTTGGCATGGAGAATTTCTGGAGTGTCCCACACAAAGCAGCCAATGCCCTTCAGCCAATTGAGATCATCCTTGTAGATCACCTAAGGTATTAGAGAAAAGAAGGACTCTAAGATTTCCACTAGGACCTAATCTCTTATTGCTAAATCAGTCTGAAACAACTGACAAGTGAAGGCAACCAAGGTTAGCAGGATTTGGGCTTCTTTTTGTTGTTTGAGAAAATTAAACCAATTCCTTTTGGAATTTCAATAATTTTTCTTTGTTGCTTCACTTTGGTCAATAATTGAAAAAATCAATGATTTTTAGAAATGCTATTTGCATATCCTATTGGGCAGTGATTTACTGAGAGATTATTGGCTGCCTTCTGGGCTGACTTCTTCAAGACAAGGTTGCAGAAGCTTTGCACCTCCAGGATTTTCATAAGCTTCCACAGGTTTCTACTGTTTCAAGGCATCTTTATTTTTTTTCTTTTTTATACCATTCTCTCTTCACTCACAGTGATGATAGTCATGCAGCAACCAAATAAGGACAATTTGCAGACAAGGATAGCTGAACTGGTAGAACCATAATGTTATGAGCCAATGTCTACACTGGTAACATTGAAACGTAGCCACTAAATCACACCTCTACAACACATTTATTGCCAAGTGCATAATACAATGGATTCAAGTGGCAACTTCAGAGTGCTCCAAATCATTTTTTGCTAAATCATTTCCTTTTCCAGAGCATAAGCGTAAGAACCTTTTGAAGTGATCCGGAGCCACATGGTTGGTGAACTTACATCACTGACTTGATCGGTTACTTTTCGAACGTGGGTGTTGACCTGAAGGTCTGGGAGGCAAATCCATTCGTGGAGACGCGTGCGGTAATCAATTTCACTGATTTTCTTCTGGGCATCCTTAGCAGAAATGATGTCTACCATGTCTGGAATAATGTGGACTTTGGCTTTATTCTTCTCATAGACTTCCTTGTAGAGACGCTGCAGAGTTAAAGCAGTGTGTTAAGAATGCTGACAAATAGTCTTGCAGCATTCACTGTTGATAAATCGAAAGGAAAAATCATTGATATTTTCAGGGAAGGTTAGTGGGAGAGTAGGCAGGTGGATTCTTTGAGTAGCCTCTTCTGAGATGGTTTTACCAGAAAAACAACACTTACATCAATGTTAAGCTTTCCAACTCTAAGGCACCTTGCTGTATTGGGATCATCCTCAACATCTCTGGGTATGGTGTACAGTGCTTTAAACTTGTCATACTCCTCTCGGTATTTTACCTAAGCAGATGCAAAGAAAGGTAACAAGCAATGGGCTACAATGTTGTAGTTTGGGAACAAAATTCATTAGTAAGCAAAATATTTAGTTGAGTCCAACAGCAGAGAAAACCTTGAAAGCAGAATTTTGGTTTTCTATTTTATTTTAAGCAAATAATAACTATAATATTATACAAATAACAGCTGACAAGAAGACTTTAGAAATAGACATAGAATAAGCTATTTATTTATTTATTGTTCCAACTCTTTCATTTGAAGCTATCCGTGATGAGTGTGATCTCTCATAAGCCTCAGGTCAGTAAGGCATAAGATTTTGTTCTTCTATACTTAGTAAAGTATCATCTAAAGATATTTGCTGTTTTTCTGACCTGAATGCTTAAGCAAGTTAAACTAAAAAAGAAGCCTCACCAGACATTTACAAGAAACAGTTTCTATTACTACAAAACGTGGGTTTTTCCAATGAGTAGCAAAAGCAAAGGGCTATGTAACTGTTACCCAAATGATTACCACAGAAAATTGATTATCTACAGATACATACTATATCTAAAATAAAAACAGAAGATAATCTTAAAACTCTTTATTATACCAATAGAATATGCAAGGCACAAAGGATTTCAATGCTAAAATTGATGATTTGATTAAAAAAGCAGCAAGTATTTGATTCACTTACAGTACTAGCATTATGCTTCAGTTCCTTTGCACGTGCCAGGGATACAGAATCAGAGGGCAAGATATAGCCAGTTGCTTTCACTTTTTCCCAGGCTTCCTTGTAGAGCTTCTATGAGGAAATAGAAAGTCTCTGTGAGTGGAAAAATTCTTCTCCTAAGTAATAGCCGAAGATCAACAGAAAACAAAAGTCTTTTTGGATTTTTTTTATGTGCCATAACTATTACTTAATCTTGACAGTGTACATAAAGGATAACAAAAATGCTACCCAGCTTTTCATGTCCAGTCTCATAAAAGGTCTTGATTTTGTTCAGGTGTAATTTTCTTCAGGGAATCAATTTATTAATGTACATATTTTGACAGACTGGAACTGCACGAGTTCTATGAGGGAGCTGGGGTTGTTCAACCTGCAGAAGAGGAGGCTCAGGGAAGACCATCTCACCCCTCCAACTCCCTGGAAAAGGTTGGAGTGGGGGGCAGGTTGGTCACTTGTCCCAAGGAACAAGTAAAAGGATGACAGGAAACAGCCTCAGGTTGCACCAGAGGAGGTTTAGTTTGGATATCTGGAAAAAAAAATACTCCCTGAAAGTGTTGTTAGCATTGGCACAGGCTGCCTAGGGCAGTGGTGGAGTCACCATCCCTGGATGTGTTAAAAAAAAAATGTATAGATATGGCACTCAGGGAGATGGTTTGGTGGTGACTTGACAGTGTAGAAAAACTTACATTGCTGAAGAGATGTTTCAAATTATGAACCCTTTCAGAATCCACTGTTTCAGTCACAGTTGTGTACTTGTCCTTAGTTTTGTGGTAATCTTCCTTGTATTTTACCTGAAGATGAAAGACAGAGGTAGTTAACTTGTTTCAGTTCTCAGAAGGAGCAGGAGGTAAAGGCTGAGTAGAAGAAATGGGTCACTCACATCACTAGCATTTATAGCACTCTGCACTGCAGTCACATAGACAGGCGTGTCAGTAACCACACCAAAGTTCTGGAAATTCTCCTTTCCTGCAGCTGTGTATTTTATCTAAGGAAACAAAACAAAACATTAATGTTGAAAATGACAAGGAAATTCCCTGCCAGTTTCCTTTAAATTCAGTTCTGGACAACTGAAGCTCAGAATTACAGCCCAGTTAAGACCAACTTTAAAAGTGACAGGCCATAGAAAAGAAATATTTAATAGATAACCAAGGAACTAAGAAATGATGAAAACTGCACATCACCGAATGCATCAGTCCCAGTGAATCATAAATGGAAGAAAAAAACATTTGTTCTAAAAAATATGTACTTAATTGAGGAAGCCATGCTTACTTGGCTCTGGAGGTCATAGGATTTTTTAGCATGCAGGATTTGTGGAGTATCCCAGACATAACATCCAAGTCCCTTCAGCCAGTTTAAGTCATCTTTATACACCACCTACATGGAAGAAAACAGACTATTAAGTTAGGAAGAAATTTGTCTTCTCCTTGAAGCAAGCAGTACTTGTTTCTTCTATACAGAGAATTATCTTCCACTTGTGCAAACTCAGTGCAGAAGGTTTCCACTGAATCTGAACCAGGTTCATTCAGTAACGCCAATCTATTTGGAAGTTTGAAGATGATGGTTATTAACTTCATGTTTAAACACTATGGAAGATATCTGAAAGCATTTTTGTATTTAAACACCTTGGAAAAAATTACATAAAATGCTACTATAATGTCAAATAAATAAATGAAACTCATACATCACTCAATATCTCCTGGGCTCTTCTGGCCAGAATAACATCATGTTCTTCAGGTGAACAACTCCACTGATGGAAGTAAGTTCGGTATTCAAGATCGCTGAGGATGTACTGGCACTTCTTGGCTAGCACGTGGTTCATCATGTCACTTGGAATATGGACATTTGCTTTGGTGTCCTCGTAATTCTTTCTGTATGCCAACTAAAAAGGAAAGATTCGGGAAAGGGTGAGAAGAGAGATGAGTGTTTTTCTGTGTAGTTCTGACTGACAGACTACATGTTACAGTGTGATCTAAGGCATGTTTTTTGGGTTTAGTGGCTAAGCTCTGACAGGATTCCATAGGATGAAATCTTTTGTATTAATCACCATTTATACTGATGAGGTTCTAGAAGGACAAGAATTACCTTCTTCACTTGCAGATTTAGCAGCTGGTAAGAAAATTAACAAGACTTCAAGATACAAAGAGTCATGCTACAAACACGTTTTTAATCTAGTTAAATCTCCCTGTCTGGATGAAGACAGAATATTTAGGATTACAGTAATTTTATGACAAGCTGCACATGCAGTGGTGGTAATAACAACACACCAAACGTGCATTTACTTTTCCCAGTTCTTAAATTCCTATTTCAATTCAAAATAAGCATAATTTTGTGTAAAGCAAAAGTATCTCAAGGTCAGCAGCATTTCTTACTGCTCAGATTCTTAAACCAAAGTAGGAAAAGGATTTTTTTTCCCTATTCTGTCTAATAGCTAAACAAATCCCTCCTTAACCTCCTAAATAATTTCAGTCTCCATTATTCAGCCCAAGTACAAAACAACCCTTCAGGAAACAAACACATTCAAAACACTTTTCCTGATACTATGAAGCATTGCATTATTTATGTTTAAATATGTCACACTAAACTAAAGACAATGGACACTAGTACAGTGACAGTGATTCTCTCCTTACCGCGCTCCTTATTTTCTGGAATGCCAGGGAATGAACCACACTGGGGAAATCACCAATCTCCTTCCCAGCCAAGTAATGGCCTTTCAGCTTCTCATATATTGCCTTGTATTTAAGCTACAAAATATTCATGTGGAAATATTAAAGTCCATTCTAACAACATATGGGGGGGAAATGAGGGCTAAAATGAAAAATTCATACTCACTTCACTATTTATGTTGTTTGCATGCTTTGCTCCAACAACTGGAATATATTTCTCATCCAAAGAATAGCCAATGGGCTTGCTGATTTCCCAGGCTTTTTTGTAAAGTTTCTAGACAGACCAAACACATGTAAGTCACTTAATTTTCAAAAATTAGAGATTTCCTGTTAAAATTAGTAATATTACTCAGAAGTAACTCCTTAATAATATAACAAATCTTACATCACTGTACAGCAAGGACATGTCTCTGGCATGGTTGAACGCAGGAGTATCTTCAGAGCCAATGTACTGGCCTTTCTCAAGGTTAAAAGTTTCTTTGTATTTTAGCTATAAAAGAAAAAAACCCACAATGTTAATTGCACAGAAGTAAATTATCCCAACTAGTTCTTCCATTAGAAGCAGGCATTAATTTTCTGTTACATTATGATATCTTCACTAATGTTGTGTAGTACGTTCCAACCACTGTAATCCACAGGCAAATGTCATCATTATGCCACACCACAAAATCCACACAATGTTCTAGTGAAATTAAACGTACTGATCAGCAAATACCACAAACAGGAAATAGGAAAAAAAAACATGTTGTTGGCATCAATACTAGGAACTCCACCAGCACTGTACAATTATCTGATATTCACCAAGAAAAGGACTCAACTTTAAACTACTATAGGGAAGATCTATCAAAACTCTAAGTCAGGGACATGCTTTATTCTTCTACAGGAAAATGCAATATTATTTTGGATAGCAATATTTTGGTGTTCATTTCTATCACTTCTTACTAAACATATACCCCAGTAAAAGCCTATTAATGAGGCACACATGCACGCACATAAATATAGCTAAACATAAGCACAGTTTAGAAAAAGCAATTAGGTCATCTACCAATTCTAGTAATATAACAGTTTCTATTTAAAAAAAGTACATACATCACTCTGATTGACAGAGTTAATCTTTGCCAAAACAATGTCAGGAGTGTCAACCACACTGGTGTAATTGGCGAAGTTATCAAGGGCTTCTTTGGTATATGCTTTCTGCAAAGAGAAGAAATATTTTCTTAACCACTGTGCACAAGAAAGAAGAGCTAACTGCATAACTGCTCAAAATATTTTCTTTTACCTTATTGATCAGTTCCTGTGCATTCTTAACTTTCTTATGTTCCACTGAATCCAGAGGAATCCAACCACAGCCACGAAGCCATTCCAAATCAGATTTATAAACGTTCTAAATCACAGAAGGTAATTAAAAAAGGAAAGAAGTTAACTCAGGATGACATTTTCCAGTTTTACATTATATGGGCAATATGCTTGGACCAAACTAAAGTGGAAATTACATAGTATATATGTAGGATCACTTACATCACTTTGCAGGTCATAGGCCTTCCTTGCCTGGATACAGTCATTCTGGTCAGGGTGGCAAGTCCATTCATGCAGGTACTGGCGGTAGTCAACCTCACTGACCAAGTTCTGCCCTTCCTTTGCTGCTACCACAGACACCATGTCTGGAGGGATGTGAATCTTGGACTTGGTTTTGTGATAGTCTGATTTGTACAATCTGTCATTCTGGATCTCGCCTGCGTGTTCATACCACACCAGTTTTGGATCATCTCTCATGCTGGCAACTCCAACATAGTGCCCTCTTTGCTTGACGTACTCAGCTTTGTATTTAAGCTGATGGAGAAAGGTAGAAAGATGTAGGAAATCAACACTGATGATATCTGCTCTGATTTTAGCCTGTGAGCAGCTATGGCTTGGTCAATACAAAAATAAGAGATGAGACAGGTTGTTGCCAAACTGTAATCTTAGGTTTTCAGCTACATGACCAGATAAAAGTGAGACACAAACCATAATGTTATAGTCCTTCTACTTTAAAATATATAATTTCTTAGATAAATAGGATACAATTTCTCAATAAACAGTATTTTCTACACAAGAGGAAAGCCTTGTTAGAAAATTATCTTACAGTTTTGCAAGGAGGAAGCCTCCATAACTTGCCAAAAAGTGAAATCAGAGCTAGATATTATAATCATAATTTCACTTCAATTATTTAACATTTATAAAATATGGAAGTCCACCTTAGTTGATTTTGAAAGGTCTTTTTCTGAAGAAAGTGAAGGTAGAAAGGAGAATGACCTTTCAGCACTGATTATCTGTAAAATCCAAAATAAGAAAGATTGCTGAATTGTTTGGAAGAATGGACTTCATGAAAAGTCTTCTTGAAGCTACCACGAGGAAAAGTTTTCTAGGTCTGTTGCTGAATTTGCAAGGCATTTAACATTTCCAGGCTTCCAAGCACTTCTCTTCCTAATGAGAAAAATTATTACCTCACTTTGGACATCACTAGAGCGTTTGGCATGACAAATCTGCACAGTATCAGGAGGTAAGAGGTAACCTGTGGCTTTTTCTTTCTCCCAACTTTCCTTGTATAAACTCTGTGGGAAATAAAAGCAAGGAGAAATTCAATACTTCTATAATGATAATTATTGCCATATGCAAGTAACCTATGTTAAAATGTAAGGATAATAAATCTTTCCTTTCGATGTTCTAAATTCCTCAGCAGAGTTATTAATGTGAGTAGGAACTGTCAAGGAAAGATCACATACCTGATTAAGGATTCTGGCTGCCTCTCGGGCCATATCCAGCTGTGGTGTATCTGTTAGAGTATAATTTGACTTGACCTCATTCCATGCTTTGTGGTAATTAATCTAGAACAGAGAAAGAAATTATTACTTCCTTGTGGCACTATCTCAGAACTGGGAAATCTTCAAAAACTTCATACCAAGAGCTTTACATTTCAGGCACGAAATAACATATAAAGCAAATGTATAAGCCTTGTATTTGAAAGACTATTAGCCAGAACACATTAAAAATACATTAAATTGTGGGGATTTTTAGTTTTGGTTCTTTGTTTGTTTTAGAAAAGGAAATTACAACATTTCTCAGAGACAATTTTGAGAACTTGTTCCAAGGCAGCTGGATAGACAGAGCCGAATCTTCAGAAGCCAAGGTTATGCTACCTGTTTGGTCTACGTGGATGTACAGCCAATAGGCAAGCATGAAGTATTTTGAGCTAGAGCATTAGATTTCAAGCTTTCTAAGCGCAAATCTCTTCATTCAGCATGATCTCAGCCTTCAAAAGTATAAAAAATAGCAAGCTGACAGTACACTAGTTTTGCTCATCTTTATTGTTACACAGTAAAAACTGTGAATGTATTTTCTTAAGTGAGAAGGTTTAAACATCATTGTTTAATAATTAGCACTCAGGTTGCCAGAGTACCAGGAGCTATTTACGTTCATGTTATCAGTGATCACCAGTGATATCACAGCAGAGGAAGGGACTGGTTGCAGAATCAGTCACTGGTGTGACTTTTGGGGTTGTCCTGTGCACAGACAGAAGCTGGACTCAATGATCCTTGTGGGTCCCTTCCAACTCAGGACTTTGCATGATTCTATGAACTTGCACTCGCTTTTCAGAAGGAAAGAACAACTCTCCATACACAATGAAATGATATTACTCTGCTTGAGGAGCTTCTTCCCTCATAAGTGAGGAAGATGAGCTGGTGAGGTCATATTCATTTTTATGTCATACATTCAAAAGAGACTGATGGAAGATTCTTTTGCTTTTTTAAAAAAAGATAAACTAAATAACCTTTTAAAGGCAAAATCCTTGCATGTAAATATACAGTCCACTGTAACACCCTGGAAATGTGCTGGAAAACTTACCTCACTGAGAATTTCCCCACCCTTCTTTGCTGTGACATAATCAACTCTGTCTGCCACTGGAGTAAATGGAAGGGTGTCAGCTTTTGTACGGTATTTTCTCTGTACAAGAGGAAAGATGAACAGTCAGGTCACAGTGGAATATTCTATAGCCAACAGCAATGGTGAATACACAGACAAGACAAGAAAGTTTACATGGAAAGAAAAACTCTGTGTACACAATGAATACTGTGGAAGTATTGCAGTTGTACTTTTGGTTTTTTTAGAAAAACAAAACATTGATGCATTTAACTCCTAAAAATACTTCAAAGTACAAATAACCTTAAGAAAGACTTAATTTTGTTACCTCATTCAAGAGATCTCCAGCATATTTGACATGGTTGATTCCAACTGAATCATTTGGCAACCATCCAATACCTCGTAGCCATTCTAAATCAGATTTGTAAACAGCCTGGGAAAACAAAACAGGGTCCATGCTGTTAGCTCTAATTCCCTGTCCTATCCAGCAGCATTCATAAATAAAGGCATTGAATTCCACTGGTTAAGAAGATTACACAGTAATTCCAATAGATGCACTAGATCTGAACTTACCACACTTCAGACTTGGCAATATATTCCAGTGGCACATACTTTGCATTCCTAACAAAGCCCAATCCCTGAATTCAGCAGAAGATTCCCACCACTTATTGCTGAAGCAGTTTAAGTAGAGCCAACACAGCAATAAGTTAAGCTAAGTCTTCACATTAACTTACATCACTCTGAAGATCATAGGCTTTCCTAGCATGTATGACATCATTCTGGTCTGGGAGACAGATCCACTGGTGCAAGTAATGACGGTAATCGATGTCACTGACCAAAGCCTGACCCTGTTTAGCTTGTAAGATGGAAAGCATGTCTACTGGCAGGTGGCACTCTGTCTTCCATTTGGCAAAGTGTTTCTTGTATTCTAATTCACTCTGGACTTTGCCTATGCCGAGGGCAAACTTTATCTTTGTATCTTCTTTTGCATTTGGAACTCCAACGTAATGGCCTTTCTGCTTCTCGTGCTCCAGTTTGTATTTATACTGGGTAAAGAGCAAAGATCACCATTACTAACAGTTATCATGACATCGTTCTTAAAGCGTGTGAAGAGCTAGAAACCTCTTTCAGCACTTACATCACTTGCAATTTCTCTAGAAGCTTTGGCTGCCTTGATGGGGATTGCATCTGCTCTTAAATCATAACTTTGCTTCAGTTCATCCCAAGCTTCTTTATACATTTTCTGAAAAGACAGCAAAATGTCACACATATGCTAAACACTCTGGCATTTGGCATTAAAGAAACACATATATTACTGCCAATTGTTTGCTGAAATATTGTGTTAGAAGAGATTTCTATGCCTCAGGCTCTTGTCCATTTGAACAAATACTATCCCAGTGGTGCATGACATTCCTAATTTTTAAACAGCTGTATGCAAGCATTTGTGGGCATGGTGGTGTTGGGTTGGTGGTTGGACTTGATGATCTTACAGGACTTTTCCAATCTTAATGCATCTGTAATTCCATGATTTTAAATGTTTAAATGCTTTATGAATACTTAGCAGAGGGAAGGGAATATTGCAAGTCCTGTATGAGGACAGATTTCAACGAGATTCTCATGACTTAATCTTCAACTTTGTAAGTAACATCTTAGAATGTTAAAATTTCCAGGAAACACACACTATTTTACAAAAACCAGAGAAAAGAGAATTATAAGCATACCTGGCTATAATTAGCTCTATTAGTCTTCGCTAGGTTGATTTCAGGTGTGTCTGGCATAATGTGGATCATAGTCTTGTCCTTTTCCCAGGCTTCTTTGTATTTTGGCTGTGAAAATAGTTCATGCAGTGATGTTGTCATTATAGAATTTCACTTATCAATAACACAAAATCACAGAAATCTCTCCTGAATTATCATCTCTAAAAAATAAAACATCCTGAAAAGCATTCAACTTGACTTAAAATACCACTGAAAAACTCGACATTTTATCAGTGAGATTTCTCTAACTGTTCACTTGAAGAACACTGGCACGTACAATGCTGACTTGCTCGGCATTCGCTTTGGCTAGAAGAACACCTGGAGCATCCACAATGCTGGTGTACTTCAGGCTGTCAATAGGCGTGCGATAGACATTATCACTCAGGAGATCCTGGGCCTGCTTCACTCTCTTCACCTCTGGAGAATCATTAGGCAACCAGCCAATCCCACGGAGCCACTCCAGGTCAGACTTGTAGACAGCCTGTATCAGGCAGGGTCAGAAAAGGAAAATATTGTGTTTAAAATGACTGTCTTAGTGGTAGTATCTACCACATCTCTACACATACTCACATCACTCTGTAGGTCATAAGCCTTCCTCGCATGGATCACATCATTCTGGTCAGGCAGACAGGTCCACTGGTGAAGGTACTGGCGGTAGTCAATGTCACTGACTAGTGTCTGGCACTCCTTGGCTGCCTGCACTGACATGGCATCCACTGGCATGTGGATCTGGGTCTTTGAGTCATGGTAAGCCTTCCTGTAAAGTCGGTCATTCTGCAGCTGCATGGCACGCGCGGCCAGAGACAGTTTGGGATCCTCCTGGGCTGTTTTGCACCCAATGTAGTGACCTTTCTCCTTCTCATGAGTTTCTTTGTACTTGTACTAGAAATGCAGAAACAAGGTAAGTAAGCCACACATTGCTCACTTGAACGCAACTAATGAAATAAAAGCTGTCAGCTTCCTAAGTTTTGAACTGAACTTCATTCAGTTCTGCAGAGCTGGGCACAAGAAGAGACAAACGTAGCAGTTAAGAGAAAACTGTACCTCACTAGCAATATCTCTGGAAGCCTTGGCATGTTTGATGGGAATAGCATCAGCTCTCATATCATAGCTTTTTGCCTTGGCCTCATCCCATGCCTTCTGATAATGTTTCTGCAAAGAAAATTAATCATATTTGTTATACACAGTCAATATATCAATGCCTTTTGTTAAAACCTACTCTGGACAAGCAGTTGTCATACTCTTAATTTAACAATGCTTCAAACACAATGTTTTTATTCACTTACACTGCTGATATTGAGAGCGTTGAGTTTGGACTGCACCATCACAGGAGTATCAGAAGGTATGGAAATCTGTGTCTTGTCTTTATCCCAGGCTTCGCGATAGAGACGCTAAGGAGAAAGGAAGCACAATGACATCTCATTAAGGTCTGGATACTGAAAAAACCCACCAACAGGAACTCCTTGGTAATTCTGATTTGCAATACTTTTCTATTAGTCATTCCCATGGTAGAAATTCCACTCTCCATCACATAAGAAAGGAGTATCATCACATGAATGAAAGGTAAGTGAAAGGTAAGCTTACATCACTGATCTGCAAGGCATTGATCTTTGCCCGGACAACGTCTGGTGCATCAGTAATGCTGGTGAATTTCAGCTCCCCTGGCCGTGTGCGGTACAGCCTCTCATTCAGGAGCTCCTGGGCTTTCTTTGCTTTCATCACATCCACAGAACCTTCTGTCAACCAGCCAATGCCTCGCAACCATTCCAGGTCTGACTTGTACACGTTCTGAAAATAAACAGAGGGTTAGTGACGTTGCAGAGACAACTCTGAATGCAGAGAGGTGTCATACAAGGCTTCATCAAGCTGCTTCTCATACAGTTACACAGCAAGCTATCAATGAGACTGTGGCATAACAGGTCCCTTCCACACATGGCTAAACCCCCGATGTGCATAGCAAGGAAATTACTGGTCTGTTAAAGAGACTTGCTACACACAGATCAGTGGTTTAATCTGCAAGCAAACATTCTGCAGCAGACTAAAAAAAAAAAAACCAAAAAAAAAAAACCAACCCATGAGAAACTTGAGTTTCCCTTCTATATGAACCCTACCAAGAGTATTCCTGGCCCTAAGCTGAAAACATTGCTTTTTGGAAAGGATCACAGAGCGGCTTGGGTTGGAAAGGATCTTAAAGATCATCTAGTTCCAGCCCCACTGCCATAGGCAAGAAAGCCACTCACTAGACCAGGTCACTCAAAGCCCCATTCAACTTGGACTTGAATCATCCAGATGAATTAAAATAAACCTACCAGGCCTGATTACAGGCTCAGAAATGTGCATTTGAGTGTGTATTTGCCCAATCACTAGCACAGAGAGCCTGCCACACCTGCCATAAAGCTTTTCTACTGTTACTCTCACTCACATCACTCTGTAGGTCATAAGCCTTCCTCGCATGGATCACATCATTCTGGTCAGGCAGACAGGTCCACTGGTGAAGGTACTGGCGGTAGTCAATGTCACTGACTAGTGTCTGGCACTCCTTGGCTGCCTGCACTGACATGGCATCCACTGGCATGTGGATCTGGGTCTTTGAGTCATGGTAAGCCTTCCTGTAAAGTCGGTCGTTCTGCAGCTGCATGGCACGCGCGGCCAGAGACAGTTTGGGATCCTCCTGGGCTGTTTTGCACCCAATGTAGTGACCTTTCTCCTTCTCATGAGTTTCTTTGTACTTGTACTAGAAATGCAAAATGAAGTATTAAAAGAAATGGTGAATCTGAGAAGGATTTCCTATTGCTACTGATCACAAATACTTCTTTGTTATGAAATATACTCATTTAGAGTTTAGAAATGCCTAATGCATTCTTGCTCCACAGCTTTTTACATTGTAGTTTACTATTTTCTAACATCTGCTTAATGTCAGGATATGGAATTCAATATTCCTTTTGGAAACTGTTACCCAGTTTCTTTCTGCAGAGAATCATTTACGCTTTCAAGATGAATCTGATGTACCAGAGTTTTTTCTGTTGTACCTAGCTTATTACTTCATTGTTGCTTCTCAAGCTAACTGAAAATAAGCGTAAAGGAAGAACATACATCACTTGCAATGTCTCGTGATGCCTTTGCACTTCGGATTGGAATTGCATCAGCTCTCAGGTCATAACCCTTCTTTTTGGCCTCTTCCCAGGCTTTTATATAAAGTTTCTATACAAAAGAAAACAGAAAATGTCTTTCATTACTCTGAAAGATGGAATTTCTACATTTCATATTTTTTTCTTAACATTTTAATGAATGCATATTCAACCATAATTATGGCTAAAGAAATGCTTACTTAGTATTTGAATTTCCATTACTGTAGTATGTATTTAAAAGCTCTTACATTGCTAACATTAGCTGCATTGGCCCTCGCTAACAGAATCTCTGGTGTGTCAGGCATGACATGGATGGATGTTTTGTCTGCATCCCAGGCCTCGGTGTACAAACGCTAGGAGAGAGGAAAGAACAGCCCTTTAGCAAGTTTCTTTATGTGTTTATCAAAAATATATCAGTGATATAACAGAAGAGTACTCTTGAAGAAGAACAAGATATAGAGAGAGATATATATACATAACTAAACTAATACATTTGTCCAAATAATTTATTATACAAACTGTGAGGGAAAGTTCAAGAAAGGTTTAAATACTCTGAAATAGTAAAGCTTCTCACTGAATAACTTGAGAAGGAAACTTTGTCCTTCTTCATTATTTCTCAGTCGGCACAGCAATTGATCAGTTTAGGATTGTGGGGAAACCGCTGTAGGAGGAAAACCATATTCTTTTTTTGCTGTATCTGTGTGAGTTGTTTGATTGATGTTTTGTATTAAGGAGAAGGTACTTTGTGACTTTCATCCTCCAGGTTTGAGATAAATTGCATAAGCTTCACTTCCAGAGAACATAAGCTATTTCCTCATAACTTGTTCATCATGCGGTATGACATTCAATCAACAACATATAATTATAGCAGCTGCAGTAAAAGCCTCAGTATTCTGCTCCATCCTATCTTATAGCATGGTGATGGCACCACCAGTTCTGGACACACCCTTATACCTTACTGGAACATTCATTTTCTCAAAGATCACAATTAAGGTATTTAATTTTACTTTGTATTTTGTATTTTTCACCTCATGAACAAGTTCTATTAGTAGTAATAGTAATAACTTCGACAAAAATAAACCCCTTACCTTGTTCATGATCTCAGCATTTTGCTTGGCTAAGACCATGGCCAAAGAATCTGTCACACTAGTAAATTTAATTTGGTCTGCTGGTTGACGATACTTCCTATCACTCAGAATTTCTCCAGCTTTCTTGGCTTTCTCAACATCCATGGAACCAATAGGAACCCATCCAATACCTTTTAGCCATTCCAGGTCTGATTTGTAAACATTCTGAAAAACAAAAAAACAAACAAGCATAAAAGTTTGTGCAGGTGTGATCAAGTATTAAGATAATAATAATTATATAAATAAGCATATTTATAATTATAGAACTATAATTGACAGAAGCAACTAAAGCAATATTGCTCCAGGAAAGGTCTAGGTTGGACATAAGCGAACATTTCTTCCCCAAAAGGGCTGTCAATCCTTGGCAGAGGCTGCCCAGGGCAGATAGTGAATGGTGGAGTCACCATCCCTGAAGGGGTTTAAAAGATAGATTTAGCAGTGACCTGGCAGTTAGGTTAATGGCTGGAATTGATCCTAAAGGTTGCTTCCCACCAAAACAATTCTATGATCGGACATATCTTTGAAGTATTGTATTGTGCAACCCTCGGGATATTTAATAATGTATTAAAAAATTAACAATTTACTCACATCACTCTGCAGGTCATAGGCTTTCCTAGCATGGATAACATCATTCTGGTCTGGCAGACAGATCCACTGATGCAGATAGTGCCTATAATCAATGTCACTGACCAACCCTTGACATTTCTTAGCCAACACAATTCCCAGCATGTCCACTGGGCTGCTGAAGTGTGTCTTGGTCTTCTCAAAGGCTTTCTTGTACTCCCTGTCACTCTGGATCTTGGCTACATGCATTGACCACATCATCTTTGGGTCATCTTGAATATTACGGGCTCCAATGTGGTGACCAAGCTGCTTACGATAGCCTTCTTTGTACTTGTACTGAAATAAAGGATATTCATTTTCATGTGATCTATTTAGAAATTAATAAGCAAATCACAGTTTAACATAATCATTACTACTTTGTTTAGATGAAAATGATTTAGGTCTTTCTACTGTTTTAATCGTTTTCAGATAAAAAGGATTTTTTTGTGAAAACATTGTCACCATCTCTGATTTTTTATCTAACTATATTGCACTTTCAATTAAACAAACATTTAATGTCATGTACTTACTAACTGTAGCATAGACTTGTGCCTTATCAATCATCTTACTTGAAATTGCATGGATAATCATGGAACTATTACTGGGAGCACTATACAATCCTCATATTTTATTTATTTATGCCTGTGATTTACACCTCAGACATAAAACTACTGGCTATCCATTCCTCTCATGTACTAAAGGCATGCAGTAGAATCACTGGATTATCAGTATTATCTAGGAGATAAACAAAGTATTACATTAACAAACAATGGAGCAAACATTCTGATAGGTTTTCCTTTACCAAATCCATACAGACATGACAAAAATGCTGCTTACATCACTGGCAATCTCTCTGGATGCTTTGGCAGCTTTAATAGGAATGGCATCAGAACGCAGATCATGACCCTTCTTCTTTGATTCCTCCATAGCTAGTTTGTACAATTTCTGTGAGAGAAATAGTCACATTTGTGTTCCAAAACCAAAAGCACATTTCAATTAAGCACATTTGGGTAATAAAGTCTCTAAACAACATTGTTAATGTTCAGATAAATATCTGAACACAGCTTTATTTTCTCTAGTCAATTAAAAAGCAAAATGGAAATTTCAAGGATTTTGTAATTGTATTGTAGATGCTTGGAAACTGAAAATCATTTAGGGAAGGCAATGAAAGGAATATTCTAAAAGTATATTTCCATACTTTGGTATAGAAATAATTTCTCATTCATAGCATATAATATACTTTAAAAGCCCAGCTATCTACACAGAAGGTAAAAATCTAGTGAAAGAAAAACTCTGATTTTAGTAGTGGAGATTACAATCTGTGAAACTAAAAAAACAATATTTTAATTTTAATTGAAAGTCAGAGATGACAAAATTGTACTTGAGATAATTAAAGGATCACTGACAACTCTTCAGTTATACTTACCTGACTGTAGATTAATTGGTTTTGTTTAGCTAGAAGGATTTCAGGTGTGTCAGGCATGACATGAATTGTGGTCTTATCTTTATCCCATGCTTCAGTGTATAAACGCTAATAAAAAATACAGGAAAATCTTAATATTGCATGCCAAAACAAAATAATGTCTCATTTCCCAAACAAAAGAGAGTAAAATTATAGGAAATACAGCAAGGATAAACAGTTACGTATTTAATCAGGGAGAGATATTGTTACTAACAAATAATTTATCAGAGGAAATGTAACAACTTGGAAAATGCCACATTACTTAAGAGAAATTAATAAATCAAAGCATTATCACTGCTAACCGCACAGACACGACAAAGAAAAGATTAAAATGTAATATGCAGAATATCATGGCAAAGGTGAGTCTTCCACTATATGGCTCTACAGTCTTGACTGAAATAAGCAGAGCAAACTATTTCAGCTCACATTGTCTCTGGACTTCTGCATTACTTATGATAATTAAATTCCTAGTTCTGCCTCCAGGGTTTAAGCAGAGACTTGTAACATGTTGCCTCATCAAATCAAGACTCACTTTATTCATTGTCTCTGCATTGTGCTTGGCTAAGACCATCTCCAGAGAATCAGGGACACTAGTAAACTTGATGGTGTCTGGGTGCTGACGGTAGAGTTTATCACTCAGGATCTCTCCTGCCTTCTTGGCTTTTTCAACTTCCAGGGAACCAACTGGCACCCAACCAATGCCTCGCAACCATTCCAGGTCAGACTTGTAGCAGTTCTGGTACAGAAGACAGACACAGGTTATTCTGATAAGAATAACACTACCATTTCCATAGCGTATCTTTTCACAGTTAACTGATCTCACCATTGATATTTTAAGCAAATAAATTCATATCACTACAGAAAATCTAAGAGTAAAATGTGGCATTTCACCCACGTTAAGAGCAAAATCATTACCAGAGTTTTACAGAATGCCAAATAAATAAATAGACCAAATTCTGGAATAAAAGATTTTCATTTAAATATCAATTAGTTAATATATCCTATTAGACAACTGACTCACAATTCACCATGGAACTAAAAAATTAAGTCCTGAACAATTGGTTCTATCACATTGATACTCAGTGTTCACCTATGTAAAATATCAAATATATTTCACACCAGAAATTAAATCAGGAAGAGCTTACATCACTCTGCAGGTCATAGGCTTTCCTAGCATGGATAACATCATTCTGGTCTGGCAGACAGATCCACTGGTGCAGATAGTGCCTGTAATCAACGTCACTGACCAACCCTTGACATTTCTTAGCCAACACAATTCCCAGCATGTCCACTGGGCTGCTGTAGTGTGTCTTGGTCTTCTCAAAGGCTTTCTTGTACTCCCTGTCACTCTGGATCTTGGCTACATGCATTGACCACATCATCTTTGGGTCATCTTGAATATTACGGGCTCCAATGTGGTGACCAAGCTGCTTGCGGTAGCCTTCTTTGTACTTGTACTGAAAGAAAAAAAAAAATAAAAAAATCAAAGGACTGGATTGCTAGGTCAGCTCTAAATAATAAAAGTAAATACTTCTAACAAAAAGCTTTCTAAATTTCTCTATAGTCTACAGTACAAAAAAAAAAACAAAAAAAACAATTCAATGACAAATAAAAACTGGGCACTTTAANGCTTGCGGTAGCCTTCTTTGTACTTGTACTGAAAGAAAAAAAAAAATAAAAAAATCAAAGGACTGGATTGCTAGGTCAGCTCTAAATAATAAAAGTAAATACTTCTAACAAAAAGCTTTCTAAATTTCTCTATAGTCTACAGTACAAAAAAAAAATCAAACAAAGCAATTCAATGACAAATAAAATGGGTACTTTAATTAAGTTTTTGAGATTTGAAGTTTTTTTTAAAAAGAACCAGCCTTATGTAGTATTAAGTAATCTCCTTTTTGAATGTAATAATACACATACAGTTAGGATTTAAATCAATAAGTAGGTTTATGAGCCATAAAATTAACATGACAGCATTATATCATTCTTTCAACTACTCAAGATTTAATAAATAAAGCTTTAAACATATGTAACAATTTTCTTTCAAAAGATCTATTATTTGAGATTACACTTCAATTGAAATACTTTGAATAGAATTCTGCTGATAAGTTTCAGATTGCAGAGAAAAACAAAAGAAGTAGTTTCTTACATCACTGGCAATATTCCTGGATGCTTTGGCAGCCTGGATAGGGATAGCATCAACCCTCAAGTCATAGCCTTTCTTTTTATCTTCCTCCATGGCTTGTTTGTAGAATTTCTAGACAAAGAATGAAAAAGAATTCATATAATTAAGTTCCTTGTATTATGTTCTGTGCAAAACAAACAGAGACAAAAACAATTGTGTTAAGATTTATTCTAAACCAATTTATCTAACTCAAAGCCTCAGACCAGTAGCTGAGACAAATTCATAGCAAAGGAAGAGCTTTGATGAATGGATTAGCCAACAAGCTTTTTCTTTCAATACTTTAATTAACATAATTGTGAGTACAGTTTTGGAAAGAAAAAAATTCTACTGAACAAGGGGGGATTAAAAGTTAGTTTTAAAGTCACCTCCTACCGATAAGAATCTATTGGTCTAAACCCTGAGATCGCTGATCCTCAGAACTGTGCTGGAAATTACCTCTCTGGGATTTCCAGCATTGGCAACAATGATGTGCCTTCCACAACTTCTCAAGGAATTCATTCTCAAGAACGTAGTCTCACTGTTTCATCTATGCACTACTGTACAAACATGCAAATTATGTTTCCAAAGTCATAATTTTGAGGAGAAATAGTGGGAGCTACTCAAAGAAATTAATATTTTATCAACCATAAATGTTTCCCAGAGTGGTGATGATCCAGCCCTGAAACAGAGCAGCTGCATTTGGGGAAGCACCACACTCACCTCACTGTAGTTTTGCTTGTTCTGCTTGGCCAATGTGATTTCAGGAGTGTCAGGCATTACATGGATTTGAGTCTTGTCTTTATCCCAGGCCTCAGTATACAATCGCTGCAGGAGAAATAAGAGATGTTAAAGGAGGGGGGGAGGAATAGTGACTACAGGGACATCTCCTAAAACAGACAAAAAAAAAGAAAAAAAAAATCACAGATATGTACTCCAAGTTACCAAAAAATCCTTATCCTTCATATACCAATGAGATTTTATATTCACTCCTCCAGAAACTCCATGTCCAGGTTAGGAATTAGTATCCTAGAAAGTTTTCTGTTACAACAGCATGTTTAGAAAGAAGGCACAGAATGCACCTCACTGTGCTCAAGTCTCACACAATCACCACACATTCCTAGTCCTGCCTCCAGGGTTTAAGCAGAGACTTGTAACATGTTGCCTCATCAAATCAAGACTCACTTTATTCATTGTCTCTGCATTGTGCTTGGCTAAGACCATCTCCAGAGAATCAGGGACACTAGTAAACTTGATGGTGTCTGGGTGCTGACGGTAGAGTTTATCACTCAGGATCTCTCCTGCCTTCTTGGCTTTTTCAACTTCCAGGGAACCAACTGGCACCCAACCAATGCCTCGCAACCATTCCAGGTCAGACTTGTAGCAGTTCTGGTACAGAAAACAGACACAGGTTATTCTAATAAGAATAACAGTACCATTTCCATAGCGTATCTTTTCACAGTTAACTGATCTCACCATTGATATTTTAAGCAAATAAATTCATATCGCTACAGAAAATCTAAGAGTAAAATGTGGCATTTCACCCACATTAAGAGTGAAATCATTACCAGAGTTTTACAGAATGCCAAATAAATAAATAGACCAAATCTGGAATAAAAGACTTCCATTATATATCAATTAGTTAATATATCCTATTAGACAACTGACTCACAATTCACCATGGAACTAAAAAATTAAGTCCTGAACAACTGGTTCTATCACATTGATACTCAGTGTTCACCTATGTAAAATATCAAATATATTTCACACCAGAAATTAAATCAGGAAGAGCTTACATCACTCTGCAGGTCATAGGCTTTCCTAGCATGGATAACATCATTCTGGTCTGGCAGACAGATCCACTGGTGCAGATAGTGCCTGTAATCAACGTCACTGACCAACCCTTGACATTTCTTAGCCAACACAATTCCCAGCATGTCCACTGGGCTGCTGTAGTGTGTCTTGGTCTTCTCAAAGGCTTTCTTGTACTCCCTGTCACTCTGGATCTTGGCTACATGCATTGACCACATCATCTTTGGATCATCCTCAATATTTCGGGCTCCAATATGGTGACCAAGCTGCTTACGATAGCCTTCTTTGTACTTGTACTGAAAGAAAAAAAAAAATAAAAAAATCAAAGGACTGGATTGCTAGATCAACTCTAAATATCAGTTAGTAATGTTAAACATTTCTAAAATAAACTCTCCATATTTCTCTGTAAGCTACAGTAAAAAAGAAAAATCATTATTATATCTAAGCAATACAGTGAAAATTAACATTGATTCTTATATTTAAATTTTGAAATTTGAGTTAGAAACCTGAATAGGGATTTATAAAGAAACCTTCTTTTTCCAAAGAAACACTCTTCACTACTATTAATGGAATTTTTCACTAATATTAGTGAGGAATGTTCTTCATCCTAATAAATGTATTTAATCCTTATTAAATGTAATTATATAGATAGTAATTTAATTCAATACATAGGTCTTTTAGTTATAAAATTAACATGAAAGCATTATATCATTCTTTCAACTACTCAAGATTTTTACAATTGTATATTTGAAGAGTTAATTTTTTTTTTCAAAACATCTATTATTTGAAATTACACTTCAATTGAAATACTTCTTATAACAGAATTCTGCTGATAACTTCCAGATTGCAGAGAAAAACAAAAGAAGTAGTTTCTTACATCACTGGCAATATTCCTGGATGCTTTGGCAGCCTGGATAGGGATAGCATCAACCCTCAAGTCATAGCCTTTCTTTTTATCTTCCTCCATGGCTTGTTTGTAGAATTTCTAGACAAAGAATGAAAAAGAATTCATATAATTAAGTTCCTTGTATTATGTTCTGTGCAAAACAAACCGTTTGTAATTACAGTAGACTTAAACAACTGTGTTAAGATTTATTCTAAACCAATTTATCTAACTCGAAGCCTCAGATCAGTAGCTGAGATAAATTCATAGCAAAGGAAGAGCTTTGATGAATGCATTAGCCAACAAGCTTTTTCTTTCAATACTTTAACATAATTGTGAGTACAGTTTTGGAAAGAAAAAAATTCTACTGAACAAGGGGGGATTAAAACTTAATTTTAAAGTCACCTCCTACCGATAAGAATCTATTGGTCTAAACCCTGAGATCGCTGATCCTCAGAACTGTGCTGGAAATTACCTCTCTGGGATTTCCAGCATTGGCAACAATGATGTGCCTTCCACAACTTCTCAAGGAATTCATTCTCAAGAACGTAGTCTCACTGTTTCATCTATGCACTACTGTACAAACATGCAAATTATGTTTCCAAAGTCATAATTTTGAGGAGAAATAGTGGGAGCTACTCAAAGAAATTAATATTTTATCAACCATAAATGTTTCCCAGAGTGGTGATGATC
>VWZO01011417.1:426429-542960 GCA_013396975.1 Bucco capensis | reverse complement strand
TGATACTCAGTGTTCACCTATGTAAAATATCAAATATATTTCACACCAGAAATTAAATCAGGAAGAGCTTACATCACTCTGCAGGTCATAGGCTTTCCTAGCATGGATAACATCATTCTGGTCTGGCAGACAGATCCACTGGTGCAGATAGTGCCTGTAATCAACGTCACTGACCAACCCTTGACATTTCTTAGCCAACACAATTCCCAGCATGTCCACTGGGCTGCTGTAGTGTGTCTTGGTCTTCTCAAAGGCTTTCTTGTACTCCCTGTCACTCTGGATCTTGGCTACATGCATTGACCACATCATCTTTGGGTCATCTTGAATATTTCGGGCTCCAATGTGGTGACCAAGCTGCTTGCGGTAGCCTTCTTTGTACTTGTACTAAAGGCAAAAAAAAAACCCGACACTGAGTTGTAGGTATGTTTTATTTTGCCCCCAGTTACTCCTGTGTCTAACAATTCCAGATATCTTAGCATCTGAAACTACAAAGAATATGGATTGAGAAAGGTTTCAGCTACAAAAAGATTCAGGTAACATCAGGCTAGTACAAACTTCACACTACTGAAGACAGTCCCTGACCAACATATTAAGATGTACTACTCAATAACTAAGACTAAAAGAGTGATGCCAATGGCCTAGACTTCAAAAATATGCCCTACACAAGAAATCAGGGAAGAATTTTCAAGCACAACAGCCAAAACGACTCCTATTCCATCTATTCAGAAAATAAGAAAAGGAACAACATAAAGACAGATATAAAAGTTTAAATAGAGATACTGAAATTCCAAATATGGAATATAAGAGCATATTCCTAAATAAATAGTAATAACAACAAACATGTACTTCTAACACTGCCTTAACTTCTACACAAAGGCATCTGGAAGCTAACCAACAGAGTGTGCCACAAAGGACTCCAGGGCACTTACATCACTGGCAATGTCTCTGGAAGCTTTAGCAGACTTGATAGGAATGGCATCTGCCCGCAGGTCATAGCCCTTCTTCTTCTCTTCCTCCATCGCAAGCTTGTACAGTTTCTGAAAGAACAACCACCACTCTCCTCAAACAACACCCTCCAGGACACAGCAGGAGACACAGACACACACTTAAACCCACTCCAAACACCCACCTCACTGAAGTTCACTCTGTTCTGCTGGGCTAGCAAAATATCAGGTGTGTCTGGCATGATGTGAATGCTGGTCTTATCTTTCTCCCAGGCTGAGGTGTACGCACGCTGAAAAGAGCAATGCAATGAGAAAGGAGAGCACACGAGCACAGGACAACAACCTTAAAGGGAAAACCAGGTCAAAGAACTGAAGCAAAAACAGTCTGCTTTGCACCGACTCAGGAACACCCCTTCTGCTCCCAGAACTTTCCATCTTTACACCCTTCTCTTTCCACACTGCACACAATCGCTGCCCCAAAAACACACAATAGAAATTTGATCTACTGCTAGGAACACCAGTCCCTGATGCTAGAGGATGGAAGATCTCTCCTGTAAAACCCAGGCACTGCAAGGAGAGCGCCCAACACCGTGGACATCTATTTTTGGTTGGGTGTTGTTTTGGGTTTTTTTGTGGAGTCACTGTCCCTGGAGGTTTTTGAGGAACCTATAGATGCTCTACTTAGGGACATGGTTTAGTGGTATGTTAGTGGTAGGTATGGTTGGACTTGACGGTCTTAGAGGTCTCTTCCAACCTTAATGAATCTGTGATTCTGTGACACACTCTTGCCTCCTTCAGCATGCAAAGAGAAGGGAATTTCACCTGGTTCATAATTGCAGAGTTGTGCTTTGCCAGAACCATGGGCATGGAGTCAGGAAGGCTTGTGAACCTGATGGTGCCTGGGTGCTGCCGGTACTTCTTGTCACTCAGGATCAGGCTTGCTCTCTTGTTCTTCTCATCATCCAGAGAACCACTGGGGGACCAGCCAATGCCCCTCAGCCACCCAAGGTCAGACTTGTACACATTCTGAAAGGACAGGCAAGGACAAAACGCACCTCAGTCACCTCCTCACTCCATGACACCATTCCTAAAACCCAGGGAACTTCTGCTATTCAGTACAAATTCCCCCCAGTCAGCCCAACAGCTACCACCTAAGGTGCTCCCATGCGTTCTCCAACTTGAGAGAGTTCTGATTCTCACAAAGCCAGTGAAGAACTACTTACATCACTCTGAAGGTCATAGGCTGTCTTAGCATGGATAATATCATTCTGGTCTGGCAGACAGGTCCATCGATGCAGAGGGTGCTTGTAATCAACATCACTGACCAGCTCCTGACATTTCTTAGCCAACACAATTCCCAGCATGTCCACTGGGCTGCTGTAGTTTGTCTTGGTCTTCTCAAAGGCTTTCTTGTACTCCCTGTCACTCTGGATCTTGGCTACATGCATTGACCACATCATCTTTGGGTCATCTTGAATATTACGGGCTCCAATGTGGTGACCAAGCTGCTTGCGGTAGCCTTCTTTGTACTTGTACTGCAAAGGCAAAGCAGCTCAGTAAGTTGCAGCCCAGTTGTTCCCCATTCTGACACTATTCTCCAGCATCTGTGACCAAGCTCTCTCTAATGAAGCCTAGAATGCTCACCACCTGGAGAGGCATCTAAGCACAGCATATCCCTCCTATATCCTAGACTTCCTTCCATACCTACAATGGCCTACTGGAGGTACATGAGGGCCCAGAATGCACCTACAACCTCAGAGACAAGTCTGGGGAAAGCAGAGGAACAGAAGCAATGTCTGCTAGCAGACAGAATCTCCACACTATCTCAGCAGCTTCACTGAGATCCCAGCTCAGCACCTAGAAGGCAAAACCCAGGGAAAAACACCAGACTGCTCTTGTAGGCAACCTACAAGACTCTGCCACACAGCACTCAGAACTCTCATTCTCCCAGCTTGGGAAAAGACAAGGAACAACACAACACTTTTCCCTCATCTCTTACCAAATTGTTAAGTAAGACGGAGAGATTGAGCCCGTCCCTTATAGTAAGGGCATAAAACTGAACTAGAAAATCTCATATGAAAGAGTAAATTCAGCTCCTGAAGAGCTGAGCCCTAAAAAGAAGCTCACAGTACAGTACTAGCTGGCCTACAGACATTGGAACTGCCCATAGTCCAGAAAGAAACAATCAATGTCCTGGTCAAAATACAAAACGTTTTTTGAGATTTCTATCCAAATATCCAGCTCAGCTGTGCAGCTGCAATGTCAGGACGTCTTTACTAGCAGAAGAGAGGGCAGTATATCAACTGAAAACTCCAGGATGTCACAGAAGGAGATGATGCAACCAAAGCTCAGAAGGGACACTGCTTTGGATTACGTCCACCAACTAGCTCCACACTTATTCTGCACACAAAGACTACATATCCCCTCACAACACTGCACACATTTATCAGGCAGGGACAGCTACAGGCAGACCCTGCACAATCAACATTTATGGACCACTTCAATGGTAAGGACAGTCAGAGCCGGTTGCCTCTTTCCGGCAGTTTGCAAACCCTGGGCTCCACCACAACCACCAGGAAGCTATTCAGTAGTGTGTGACACTTACATCACTGGCAATGTCTCTGGAAGCTTTAGCAGACTTGATAGGAATGGCATCTGCCCGCAGGTCATAGCCCTTCTTCTTCTCTTCCTCCATCGCAAGCTTGTACAGTTTCTGAAAGAACAACCACCACTCTCCTCAAACAACACCTCCAGGACACAGCAGGAGACACAGACACACACTTAAACCCACTCCAAACACCCACCTCACTGAAGTTCACTCTGTTCTGCTGGGCTAGCAAAATATCAGGTGTGTCTGGCATGATGTGAATGCTGGTCTTATCTTTCTCCCAGGCTGAGGTGTACGCACGCTGAAAAGAGCAATGCAATGAGAAAGGAGAGCACACGAGCACAGGACAACAACCTTAAAGGGAAAACCAGCTCAAAGAACTGAAGCAAAAACAGTCTGCTTTGCACCGACTCAGGAACACCCCTTCTGCTCCCAGAACTTTCCATCTTTACACCCTTCTCTTTCCACACTGCACACAATCGCTGCCCCAAAAACACAATAGAATTGGAACTACTGCTAGGAACACCAGTCCCTGATGCTAGAGGATGGAAGATCCCTCTTGTAAAACCCAGGCACTGCAAGGAGAGCGCCCAACACCGTGGACATCTGGGTTTGGTGGTTTTTTGGGGGAGTCATTGTCCCTGGAGGTTTTTGAGGAACCTATAGATGCTCTACTTAGGGACATGGTTTAGTGGTATGTTAGTGGTAGGTATGGCTGGACTTGACGGTCTTAGAGGTCTCTTCCAACCTTAATGAATCTGTGATTCTGTGACACACTCTTGTTTCCTTCAGCTTGCAAAGAGAAGGGAATTTCACCTGGTTCATAATTGCAGAGTTGTGCTTTGCCAGAACCATGGGCATGGAGTCAGGAAGGCTTGTGAACCTGATGGTGCCTGGGTGCTGCCGGTACTTCTTGTCACTCAGGATCAGGCTTGCTCTCTTGTTCTTCTCATCATCCAGAGAACCACTGGGGGACCAGCCAATGCCCCTCAGCCACCCAAGGTCAGACTTGTACACATTCTGAAAGGACAGGCAAGGACAAAATGCACCTCAGTCACCTCCTCACTCCATGACACCATTCCTCATACCCAGCACACATTTCGCTCAGTCAGCCCAACAGCTACCACAGAAGACACTCCCAATGCATTCTCCAGCAAAGGAGTAGAACACAAGAAAGACTTCTGGTTCTCACAAAGCCAGTGAAGAACTACTTACATCACTCTGAAGGTCATAGGCTGTCTTAGCATGGATAATATCATTCTGGTCTGGCAGACAGGTCCATCGATGCAGAGGGTGCTTGTAATCAACATCACTGACCAGCTCCTGACATTTCTTAGCCAACACAATTCCCAGCATGTCCACTGGGCTGCTGTAGTGTGTCTTGGTCTTCTCAAAGGCTTTCTTGTACTCTCTGTCACTCTGGATCTTGGCTACATGCATTGACCACATCATCTTTGGGTCATCTTGAATATTACGGGCTCCAATGTGGTGACCAAGCTGCTTGCGGTAGCCTTCTTTGTACTTGTACTACAGGAAAAATAATATTCAGCAAGTATTAATTTGGTTTTCTTTTGTCCCTAGCAGGTCCTGGGTCCTACAACTCCCAACAACTTAGTCTCTGAAATCACAGAGATTTTGGAGTGAGTAAGTGTTCAGGCAATGAAATACAATGTACACCTACAAAAAGATCTGACTAACTTTGTCTGTCTGATATGACTTTCACATTTTAAGAGAGTCCCTGGCCAACATGTTAAGATCTACTACTCAGTAATTGATTGTAAAAATTCTCCAAATGACAGGAGTTATAGCAAAGGTAAAAAGTTCAATAAATATCTCTTACAAAAAGAACCAGTTCGTGACTTTCAAGAATCAGAGCCAAATAGTATTTGATTCAACCTATTCAAGACTTAAAAGTATAAAGAACACAGAGACAGACCTGGAAGATTAAGAAGAGACAACACATATATGGAATACATTTGCATATAAATATCTATTAAAACAAAAAATATTTACTCTTACAATAACTTTACTTTTTACACAGATTTGCTCTAGCTTTTCTATCCAAATGTCCAGCTCAGGCGTGTAGATGTAATGCCAAGGGCTTCCGGACTAGCAAAAGAGAGGGCAGCATATCAACTGAAAACTCCAGGATGTCACAGAAGGAGATGATGCAACCAAAGCTCAGGAAGGACACTGCTTTGGATTATGTCCACCAACTAGCTCCACACTTATTCTGCACACAAAGACTACATATCCCCTCACAACACTGCACACAATTATCAGGCAGGGACAGCTATAGGCAGACCCTGCAAAATCAACGTTTATGGACCACTTCAATGGTAAGGACAGTCAAAGCTGGTTGCCTCTTTTCGGCAGTTTGCAAACCCTGGGCTCCACCACAACCACCAGGAAGCTATTCAGTAGTGTGTGACACTTACATCACTGGCAATGTCTCTGGAAGCTTTAGCAGACTTGATAGGAATGGCATCTGCCCGCAGGTCATAGCCCTTCTTCTTCTCTTCCTCCATCGCAAGCTTGTACAGTTTCTGAAAGAACAACCACCACTCTCCTCAAACAACACCTCCAGGACACAGCAGGAGACACAGACACACACTTAAACCCACTCCAAACACCCACCTCACTGAAGTTCACTCTGTTCTGCTGGGCTAGCAAAATATCAGGTGTGTCTGGCATGATGTGAATGCTGGTCTTATCTTTCTCCCAGGCTGAGGTGTATGCATGCTGAAAAGAGCAATGCAATGAGAAAGGAGAGCACACGAGCACAGGACAACAACCTTAAAGGGAAAACAATCTCGAAGAACTGCAGCAAGGACAGTCTGCTTTGCACCAACTCAGGAACACCCCTTCTGCTCCCAGAACTTTCCATCTTTACACCCTTCTCTTTCCACACTGCACACAATCGCTGCCCCAAAAACACAATAGAATTGGAACTACTGCTAGGAACACCAGTCCCTGATGCTAGAGGATGGAAGATCCCTCTTGTAAAACCCAGGCACTGCAAGGAGAGCGCCCAACACCGTGGACATCTGGGTTTGGTGGTTTTTTGGGGGAGTCATTGTCCCTGGAGGTTTTTGAGGAACCTATAGATGCTCTACTTAGGGACATGGTTTAGTGGTATGTTAGTGGTAGGTATGGCTGGACTTGACGGTCTTAGAGGTCTCTTCCAACCTTAATGAATCTGTGATTCTGTGACACACTCTTGCCTCCTTCAGCATGCAAAGAGAAGGGAATTTCACCTGGTTCATAATTGCAGAGTTGTGCTTTGCCAGAACCATGGGCATGGAGTCAGGAAGGCTTGTGAACCTGATGGTGCCTGGGTGCTGCCGGTACTTCTTGTCACTCAGGATCAGGCTTGCTCTCTTGTTCTTCTCATCATCCAGAGAACCACTGGGGGACCAGCCAATGCCCCTCAGCCACCCAAGGTCAGACTTGTACACATTCTGAAAGGACAGGCAAGGACAAAACGCACCTCAGTCACCTCCTCACTCCATGACACCATTCCTAAAACCCAGGGAACTTCTGCTATTCAGTACAAATTCCCCCCAGTCAGCCCAACAGCTACCACCTAAGGTGCTCCCATGCGTTCTCCAACTTGAGAGAGTTCTGATTCTCACAAAGCCAGTGAAGAACTACTTACATCACTCTGAAGGTCATAGGCTGTCTTAGCATGGATAATATCATTCTGGTCTGGCAGACAGGTCCATCGATGCAGAGGGTGCTTGTAATCAACATCACTGACCAGCTCCTGACATTTCTTAGCCAACACAATTCCCAGCATGTCCACTGGGCTGCTGTAGTTTGTCTTGGTCTTCTCAAAGGCTTTCTTGTACTCTCTGTCACTCTGGATCTTGGCTACATGCATTGACCACATCATCTTTGGGTCGTCTTGAATATTACGGGCTCCAATGTGGTGACCAAGCTGCTTGCGGTAGCCTTCTTTGTACTTGTACTGCAAAGGCAAAAAAACACCACCACTGTGTTTTAGGTAAGTTTTATTTTGCCCCCAGTTGGTCCTGTGTGTAACATTTCCAGACAACTTAGCATCTGAAACTACAGAGACTCTGGAGTGAGAAAGTATTCAGCCAGTGAATTGCAATGTCAGCTACAAAAAGATTCAAGTGCCATTGTCATCCTGGTATAACCTTCAAACTACTGAAGACAGTCCCTGACCAACACATTAATGCCGGCTGTTTAAGAAACGAGACTAGACAGTGTCTGTAGTTATGGGAATGATACCAGTGGCCTAGACTTCAATAAACATGCCCTACACAAGAAATCAGGGAAGAATTTTCAAGCACAACAGCCAACACAACTCCTATTCCATCTATTCAGAAAATAAAAAAAGGAATAACATAGAGATAGATATAGAAATTTAAATAGAGAAACTGAAACCAATTATAGAATATAAGAGCACATTCATAAATAATAATAACAACAAACATATACTTCTAATNACTTAGGGACATGGTTTAGTGGTA
Source organism: Bucco capensis (assembly GCA_013396975.1). Classification (NCBI taxonomy): domain Eukaryota; kingdom Metazoa; phylum Chordata; class Aves; order Piciformes; family Bucconidae; genus Bucco; species Bucco capensis. The sequence goes on along the minus strand of VWZO01011417.1, from coordinate 534,909 downwards.
TGTTAGTGGTAGGTATGGTTGGACTTGACGGTCTTAGAGGTCTCTTCCAACCTTAATGAATCTGTGATTCTGTGACACACTCTTGCCTCCTTCAGCATGCAAAGAGAAGGGAATTTCACCTGGTTCATAATTGCAGAGTTGTGCTTTGCCAGAACCATGGGCATGGAGTCAGGAAGGCTTGTGAACCTGATGGTGCCTGGGTGCTGCCGGTACTTCTTGTCACTCAGGATCAGGCTTGCTCTCTTGTTCTTCTCATCATCCAGAGAACCACTGGGGGACCAGCCAATGCCCCTCAGCCACCCAAGGTCAGACTTGTACACATTCTGAAAGGACAGGCAAGGACAAAACGCACCTCAGTCACCTCCTCACTCCATGACACCATTCCTAAAACCCAGGGAACTTCTGCTATTCAGTACAAATTCCCCCCAGTCAGCCCAACAGCTACCACCTAAGGTGCTCCCATGCGTTCTCCAACTTGAGAGAGTTCTGATTCTCACAAAGCCAGTGAAGAACTACTTACATCACTCTGAAGGTCATAGGCTGTCTTAGCATGGATAATATCATTCTGGTCTGGCAGACAAGTCCATCGATGCAGAGGGTGCTTGTAATCAACATCACTGACCAGCTCCTGACATTTCTTAGCCAACACAATTCCCAGCATGTCCACTGGGCTACTGAAGTTTGTTTTGGACTTCTCAAAGGCTTTCTTGTACTCCCTGTCACTCTGGATCTTGGCTACATGCATTGACCACATCATCTTTGGGTCATCCTGAATATTACGGGCTCCAATATGGTGACCAAGCTGCTTTCGGTATGCAGTTTTGTATTTGTACTAGTAGAATGAAGAAAAAATGATTATCAATGCTTTTCAGTCTCTAATTTAAATTTCTCTCAATATTGTTTAATCTTTTCATCTAATATATATTTTTTGCACATTTTCCCCAACATTTTCATTGTGTTTCCTGTATGTGCAGAAGATACAACTCATTTTTTAGACCAATATGATAAGTTTTTGTAAATTATTGTATTTAATTTAAGTAATGTTACGTCATTAAGAATTATACAACCTCTGTGGAGGGCAGCAATATAAGTCTGGTAAAATTTTAGATTTCTCTTTCTTCTAAATAAAAAACATCTTTATCCCAAGGTGTGTACCAGCTTTATGCCCCACTGTTATTTTCACTCTGAGACTTACTTCACTAGCTATATCTCTGGATGCCTTCGCTGCTTGGAGGGGTATAGCATCAGGAGGAAGATCATAGCCTTTCTTCTTCAATTCTTCATAGCCTAACTTGTAGCGTTTCTGTTGGAGAAGGTTTCAAAGCAATTACTGGAAATAAGGCTCTCTAGAGAGGTTTTCAATACCATAACTTTACTCCCAACTTTAATGATTCTATATTTATCTGAATGATTCACAGAGTCTTCTGCAGAGGTGAACAGTAATAACCTCATGATTCTCTACACCCAGTTTCAATATTTTTGTCATCTTGAGTTCATATGATGTAGCTATTATTTCATTACCTTTGCATGTAGTCTGTATTCCATTATAATGGGGAATTTGATGTAAATTACATAATCCTATGAAATTCTAAAGAGGCAATTCAATATACTGAGACAATTTAACAAGCCTGACAGGTTTACTGAACACACACCTACAATATACTAATCAAGTAGAGATGAAAGAAAAAACTGCTAACTCGCATTGAATGTTTTCTTGGTATTTTTTGTATTCTAGCAACTCCATTTCCACTTCATATTTTATCAGGTCTGCTCAAGGTTCCAAATACATGACAACTTCCACAGGCAAAGATCACTCTTGTGCTTACAACTGTTGGATTTGCACAATTTTTTTTACTGCTTTTTAAACTAAAGGCACAATGGGCAATCCAAATTCCATGAAAGAAACATTGTAGAGACACACTTACATCACTTGTGTTAATTAAGTTTGATTTAGCCAGCAAAATCTCAGGAGTATCAGGCATGATGTGAACCTGAGTCTTGTCCTTGTTCCAAGCTTCTTTATAGAGTACCTGAAAAGAGACACAAACAAAAATACCTGGTCTGATAAGAGGCTCACGTGCACAGCAGTAAATTCAGTTTATCTCTTCTCTACAGTAGTAAAGCAAAGATATGAGCAATGTAATAAGCACAAGATATTAAAGTAAAAAAAAATAAATTATTACTGAAATATCTTTTTTTTTCTTCTTTATATTCATAAAATGTCAGAGAAACAGCATTATGACAATACATTTACATCCTATATTGTAAGGGTCTTATTTGCACTTTTTACTGAATAAATTATGCAGCACTAGAGGCCTTAGCTTCTGAACCAGGCATAGTATATCCTGATGAGTGAGCAGTAAGGCACTGATTGTAAACAACTGATATTTGTATATTTTAAGCACAGGTTCCAATACGGAGATCTTTTTAAACAAATGTATTCATTTACTGAATCACATGTTCTTTCTCTAGAGGCAACTTACATCACTTCTATTTTTGGCATTAGATTTTGCCAAAACAATATCCATGGCATCTGGGATACTTGTGAACTTAATAGTGTCTGGGTGCTGCCGGTACTTCTTCTCACTCAGTATTTCAGAAGCTTTCTTGTTCTTTTCAGATTCCAAAGATCCCAAAGGAGCCCATCCAATGCCTTTGAGCCACTGTAGATCTGACTTATATAGATTCTGTTATGGGGAAAAAAATAATCAATCAAAACCACAGTAGGTTCTTCCCCTGTTCATTTATTAAACCATCTATCTGACACCAAAAGAGAGTTATTAAATATACTTTTCAATAAGTAGTAGATATCTAACAAAAAAATTAAACCCAGAGGAAGCTTACATCACTCTGTAGCTCGTAGACCCTCTTTGCCTCGGTGACATCAACCTGGTCTGGCAGACAAGTCCAGCGGTGTAGTATCCGTTTATAGTCGATATCACTAACCAATTCCTGACATTTCTTAGCCAGAAGGAAGCCCAACATATCAACAGGCATGTTAAACTTTGTCTTCCACTTCTCAAAGTCTTTCTTGTACTCCCTCTCACTCTGCATCTTAGCTACTTGCATAGACCACAACATCTTGGGATCATCCTGTAAGCTGCGGAATCCAATGTGATGTCCCTGCTGCTTGCGGTAACCTTCCTTGTACTTGTACTAAAATGATAGAGTTTGCATTATTGAAATTACAGTAAGAAACAGACAATGGTAAAATACAGAAGAAAAATATCAATATATTGATATCTCAGTTCAGTATTTCTCATTGCCAATTAAACGAGCAACTTGTTCTAGCATCTTACGTAAAGTTTTAGTTGCCCTTTGATTAACATGTATTACTTGGTGTCAGTGAATACTCTTCCCTGGGAATTAGCAGAGTCCTGGAAAGGAGGAGTGCAGGGCTCTAAGGGCAGTCTTTTTTCACTGACAAGAACAGATCAGGAATGAGTTTTGTCAGCAATGTTGCTCTTTACTCCAAGTCTTACCTTAGCAGAGAGGTGTATCTCCATCTAGTGCAACTGTAGGTTACAACAACTAGACAAAGTGTAGGTCATATTGAATTAGAAATATTGCTTACGTCACTTGCAATGTCCCTTGAAGCTTTGGCGGCTTTCACTGAAATGGCTTCAGGTGTGAGGTCATAGCCCTTCTTTATCATTTCCTCCCAGCCAAGCTTGTACAGTTTCTAAAATTGAAAACAATATTAATTAGAAAGTCCTAGCAATACATATGTCACCTTCTATTTAGATATGATTACTATCTAGATCATCAAATTCCGGCCACATCACAGGCTTCAGTTATGTCAGAAGGGCTAATAGAATGAGAACTGGAAAACTGGTAAGCAAGATCCACAGGTCTGACAAGTCTTAAGCCATGTACTTTCAGATTTTAAAAATAGAACTTGTATTTTCCAAACATTATAACATGATTTAGACCACTGCTTTGCTAGCCTGAAGATGGTACTTATTGCTACTCTGAAAATATTAGTCACATAAAAAAATCTTGCTGTTGTTCTTAATACTCCATTCCATTTCTTCTAACTTATACTATTTAATGACTTATTTTGAAATGGGAAGCGCCTTCAAATTTGAAGAAAGGAGATATAAACTTAAAATGTAATAGGAAGTGTTAAAAAAACCTCTACCTGACTGTAGTTTGTCTTGTTCTGCTTGGCCTGTAGAATATCTGGTGTATCTGGCATCACATGAACCTGAGTTTTATCCTTTTCCCAGGCTTGAGTATAGGCATGCTATTGAAAAAAGTGACATCAAAAGTGTTAATATAAATGACAGAGGATGGCTCCTTCAGAGCTTTCACCTTTCCATTTGTTCACTTGGGAAATGGATGTGTAAAAAGATAAAGGTTAGATTTCTTTTACTACATAATGACCTAATCCAGAATCAGATGAATTAGGATCCAGTCTTGCTTCTAATGAAGTCCAACTATCAAGATTTTTCAGGGCCAGTAATTTCTCTACAATAATGAGAAGAAGAGAGGTTGCAGAGAAAAATGAGAAAAGATTATTTAACCAATGCTATTTGCCAGCAACAGATAAATGGTTCATTAAGAAATAAAAGAAAATTAAAAAGAACAACCTGTAAGGGACAGTTGTTTTTCCTGAGGAGACACTGCTACATAAAAGGTAGTGACTGACACCTTCAGACTTTATTGAAATGGATTCTATGGGGAAAAATCAGGCAGACATTCCCACAAATACTCACTTTGTTCATTATATTTGCATTCTGCTTTGCAAGGACGAGGTCCATGGCATCGTTCTGTTTGGTGAAGGGAAACATGCTGGGATGCTGGCGGTACTTCTGATCACTTGCGATTTCTGTGGCTTTCTTAGATTTCTCCACCTCCAGAGAACCAGCAGGACTCCAGCCTATACCCTTGAACCACTCATTGTAATCCTGCTTGTACTCATTCTGCCAAAGAGAACAGAAAAGGAAAGTTTACAGTTTACAAACACCTCATACAAAGTATTTGTTATTTCTAAAACACAACCATAATAAAAACACAGGAAAAATAACTCCCAGCTGTGAATGACAGAAAACAGAAACTTACATTACTTTGTATCTGATTCATGTTTCTGTACAGCTCTAAACTCATGGCATCTGGTAGCAGCATATACTGGTGAATGAGTCGTTTGTAGTTGGTGTTGGTGACACGATCCTGTGCCTCCTTGGCTGCCACAATACTGAGTGCATCTGAAGGTGTTTGGTAGTGAGTCTTGCCCATCTCATAAGCTTTCTTGTACTCACGGTCAGACTGCATCTTAGCCACTTGCGTGTAATGAACAAGTTTGGGATCATCCTGAAGGCTGCGGAAGCCTACAAGCTTCCCCTTGTCTTGTTCATAACCTAATTTGTATTTATACTGTCAAGAGAACACAGACAGAGAGTTTAATTCTCCTTCATTTGTCTAATAAGCAATATCTATCTTACAAGGAAAACAATCCCAAAACTTAGATTAAAATAACTTTTTTACATTGTCAAGAAAAAAAATAAATCACTGAGCATATAGAGGTGGTGGTTTTGCCCACTTACTCTTAGGGTGTACTCTAAACAATACAGATGTCTAGCATCCCTTTTAAAAGTAGTAAATTTTAAAGACTTTCTTAATAAATGACATTTCCTTACAGTAGTTTATCCTGCTCCTGCATAAGGTTCAATTGCTTTCTACTGTCATTATAAATGAAAATATCAAACACTTTGATAGAAAGGATGTCTGAATAGTCTAAAATGCAAATACACAATATACATCTATAAAGTGTCCAAGTACCATCACATTGAAGAACCAATTGCCTTTTTTAATTTTTCTAACAGTCCCTCATCTATGTCCTTACCTTTTCTAATGAAGAAATTGTTCTTTTAACCCTGCTGGAAAATGTATTATAATATATATAGCAAATAGGTGAGAATTATTTATAAGCAAGAGAATAAAGATACTACATATATACCTATAGTTGACATATAAAATTGAACTGTCAAGAAATGAATGTTGTACAAGATCTGAAATGGATCATTTTTTTTCTTCCAAGAACTTACATCACTAGCAATATCCCTAGAAGCTCTGGCAGCTTTAATAGGGATAGCATCAGCTCTGAGATCATATCCTTTCTTCCTAGCTTCTTCAAATGAAAGTCTGTACATTTTCTGTGAAAAGAAAGAAAACAAATCTACTTAAAAAAGCAAAACACACCACAGTCACTTAAATAAACCTCTATTAATTGTATATGATAACTTGAAACAGGGAAGCAGAGAGATGAACACTCCCTCAAAATGAACTCCAGTTTAGTAGCCATACACCAATGCAGCTGGACTGCACTATCAACAGTAACAATAACCTAGAACAAAACGCCAAGAAATTTCTTTCCCATGTACCCAAATACTGATGGAAAGTTAAATCTCAGAATGTCAGAGATGTGCCCAGTTACAAACAATACTTTATTTAGCATAAAACGGGGAAATAAAATAAGAAATACAGTAACAAACATAGGTAGCACTCGAACTCTACCATTTTGTTATTAACTAGAATATGTAAATGACCTACATGAACACTTCAAAGTCTGACTTAGAGTATAAGTTTTTTCTTGGCAAATTTTGCTATTTAATTTTGCGAAAAGAAGTGGAGAAAAGGAAAATTAATAGCTTTTTGTGAAGTTACTAGAGATTAGTAAAGTAAGACTTAGGGAGACTTTCATCTGCAGTCATCTCACTCCTAATAAAAAAAAATAAAAGCAATATCATAGTCTTAAAAACAGTACTTACATCACTTATATTAAATGCATTCACTTTTGCTAAAGCAATCTGTGGGATATCTGGCATGATGTGAACTTTCTTTTTGTCTTCTTCCCATGCTTGTTTGTACTTATGCTGGAAAGAGAGAAAAAAAAATAAGCTGTTTACCCTGTATTAGGGGTTAAACTATTGCAGCTGCTCAACCACCAAATGGCTCCTCCCCAGCAGATACAGGGAATCAGGAAAAAGAGAGATGACCCCCAGGGGTAAAATGAAAATGGATTTCATTAAACAGCCAAACTAATATCAATATAGCATATGCAAAGTTATACCCAGCCCAGCAAACATACCGTAGTCGCAAGAAATGGGAAAGGAGTCCTCAAGAACAGGAGAAAGAAGAGAAGCAGGGTCAAGAGAACACCAAGCAAGAACAGGAGCTTAGGCAACATTCTCCCTTTATATTGAGTGTGTCATCTATGGGATAGGATTCACCTGGAGCTAAATCAGGTCAGCTGTCCTAGCTGACTCCAAACTGCTAACAACCTGCAGCCTATGGCTAGCTTTTACATCACTTGTTCTGTTCTGTTTTGTTTCTCTCTTCTTCCACTTCTCCTTTGCTTATTAAACATTTTTTATCTTGACTCACCAACTGTGTTTTGCTTTTACTCTGCCTCTGGGGCAGTGGAGGAAGTGAGGGAGTGGTTGTGTAGCTTAGCTGCCTACCAGGGTTAACCCAAAACTAAAAGCCAAGACAGAAGGTATCAAAAAAATTGTTAGAGGTGGAAGATTATTGCTGAGAGAGGCAACAGAGCTAAGGAAAATGTGCATAAGATTCTGGTGGTCCCTCTATCTACAACGCATGTGATGTCTAGATATGTCTAAAGAACACCAGTGGATTACATCAGCTCTGCATCATTATATAAACGGTCATATCATGTAGCAACATTAATGTAACAGCCATCAGGTGAAACAGAATACATTCAAAGTTTAAATCCTATTTCCAAAAGGAATCACTCCAGTATTTTTAGCCTCTAGTTTTTAAACTGCTAAATGTCTATCATCAGTTACCTTGGGTAAAGTTTATTAATAAAATGTGACCCTTTGTTCTGTCTTTATACATTTCTCCTAGGAATATCAAGGTCATGATTTCCTTTCAGGAATATCAAAGGTCTATTAAAATTAAATACAATTAGAGTCAAGCATGTTGATTAGCTGCCAAAATTGATGGTTTCCAAATCTATGTATACAATAAGATTGTCTGCTATTACATCAGATACAGTTTGCTTCTTACTTCTGCAAACTTAAATGAATTTTGATGAACTTTTTCTTACCTCATCCATGATTTTAGCATTGTTTAAAGCTAAGACCATGTTCATGGAGTCCATAGGCACAGAATACTTCAGCTTGTCTGGATGCTGGCGATACTTCTTTTCGCTAACAATTTCCATAGCTTTTTTGTTCTTCTCAGCTTCCAGGGAGCCCAGAGGCATCCATCCAACACCCTTCATAGTTTCATCGTAGTCTGCTTTGTATTGATTCTAGAGGCAGAAAGAAAAGAAAATAATCAGATGCATGAAAAAGCCTGTAAATCATAACTCCTATTTCTTTGTTTAATATGAGGGTTTGAATGCAATTACTCTAAAAACAATCAAAGAGTATCAAGATGCTTTCAAGTTGTATTTAGAAACACTTGTTACAATGATGTCTCCATTTTATTCTTCTACCTTTTATAGAATGTTCAGATCCTCTTTCTGATGTATGTAGCTTGCTCACATGACAATACATGCTCACGCCCTCTTAAAGAAGGGGATTATCTTGAATCACCTCTTCTCTAGAGGTTAAACATCCCAGACAATTTAAGAATAATGTTACTTAGCTGGTTTCTCTTTCTTTTGGAAGGGTATGTTTTCGGAAGTACAAGATAAAATTACTAATGAGGTAAGTTTTATAACTAATAGTTATGACAGAAATAGAACAGAAATAATAGAATACAAATAACAGTTTCTGTCTTGGCCTACACACAATGATTGCTCATGAAGAGCCTGATAGCACATGTGAGCAGTGAACAACCAATTTACTTTGTACATAAAATTACTTATTTCTGAGCCCAAATACTTCAGTAGTAGGTGTAATTTGTCAGAGCCTTAGTTGCTATCGTTGTTGAATGTTAATTTACTACATTTCAGTACAGAACTGAGCTCTCATTTCATTTACTCCATTTTAGTACAGAACTGAACTGATTTCACTAAGAAAATAGAATTATCTTACAGCCTGCTCTTCTAAATTAACGATTGTTCTATTTGCAATGCAAAGATTGTAGGATATCTCACTTACATCACTTTGTAACTGCATCATGTTCTTGGCTAATTCAAGACTCATAGCATCAGGCAAAACATTGTAGGTATGGATCAAGTTTTTGTAGTTTGCATTTGTAGCCACTTCCTGTGCTTTCTTGGCTGCCACAACACTGAACATGTCCACTGGAGTATGGAAATTAGTCTTTGCTTTCTCATAACCCTTTTTGTATTCACGATCAGACTGCATCTTAGCCACGTGCATGAAGTGCACCAGCTTGGGGTCATCTTCAAGGCTGCGGAACCCAATATGCTTCCCTTTTGCTTTTTCGTAGGCTAGTTTGTATTTATACTGCCAGTAGGAAAGAGAAAGAACAGCAAAAGCTTAAATCAAATAAATGCACTATTAAGCTCAATTTAATCACTGAAAACAGAAAATGTTTGTTCCTTTTCATCACAAGATCTCAGGTTTGGTCAAACATATTCACACTCCTACAAAACAGCCCATTGAACACAGGCACACAGAATTCAGCAGCTTGCTGAATGAAGTAAAATAGCATAATGCAGTGTTACTTCACTGGAGAACAAGTATTGCAAAGGTTTATCCCATCAAGCACATAACTGAAACCTAGGCAACTCAGGATGCTTGAAAAAACACATCTGTGCATAAGAGAGCACTTTAAAAATGTTCTGAGTGTCTTTGTAGCTACTCTGAGTACTATCATGCAATCAAACTTACATCACTTGCAATGTCTCTGGAGGCTTTGGCTGCTTTTATTGGAATAGCATCTGGCTGCAAGTCATAACCTTTCTTCTTGTCTTCCTCCCATGCAGCTTTGTAAAGTTTCTAATCCAAAATGTAAAAAAGAATAGGTACTCTTGTTATAAAGGCAGAACTACTGAAGTACCCTACATCTGAATTTAAGTATTTTCCAGAAAGGCACCAAAAATAAACCAATTTTTCATCTGTGCCCTTTGTGAGCATGGCAACTCACATTACTCATGGTGTTCTGGTTCACTCTAGACTGCAGAATTTCTGGAGTATCTGGCATAACATGGATGGTGGTCTTCTCTTTGTTCCATTTATCAGTGTAGAGCCTCTGCAATTACAAAGTAATATTTAGCATCGAAAAACATTGCACTCAGAAAATAAAGGGTTGCTTCTGTTTGGCTCGTTTGCAATAAATAGTATTTTACACTACAGTAAAATTCCATAAACACCTCAAATAATCTTCACAAATATAACTGCTGAGTGGCAATATTACATCCCTCCTCCTTTTTTAGTACTCCATTGGAGAAGTTTGTAAAGTATGTCTTGATAACTAAGAAATATTGAAAAATAACAACTACTACTAACTGAAAAAAACCTGAAAATTTGCAGTCTGAGTTCCTGCCCGCTTTAACACAAAGCAGAAATTCTTATTTCACACATGCTTTTTCCATGGCAAACACGGAATCAGTCAGTGGTGTCCCAGATAACTACGGACAAATTTGATTTTTAAGGAAAGGAACTCAAATTTCAAGGAAATCCTAATTTAAACTTCTTTTTCAAGGAACCTTGTCTAAAACTGTCAGAATTTCAGGGTTTTTTTCAGCTCACTGATTATGAATAGTACTTTCTGCAGAAGAAGAGCAAAGGTTACCAAAGCACTATATATCTGGAGAAAACATCTTTAATCACATACACTAAAGAGAAGTCTTTAATCTTCATAAACAGAAAATGAAACTCCCTTAATTATGAAGCTTCTGTCACCTCTTAGTATCCGCTCTTAACCCAGCAAACCACTACATCCATTTGAAATTCCACTGACTTCAATGGGAATGCACCTGCCTCACAATTTTGCAAGACAAAGTTCCAATCTCTGGCTCAGTCATGTCATCTCACCTTGTTCATGGTCTTGGCATTTTGCTTGGCTAGCACTTGTTCCATTGCATCTATTGGAATGGAGTACTTCAGCTTGTCTGGGTGCTGGCGATACGTCTTCTCACTCAGAATCTGTGTAGCTTTTTTGGCCTTTTCTACATCCAGTGACTGAAGAGGTATCCAGCCAACTCCTCTCAGCCAGTTATTAAAGTCTGCTTTGTACACATTCTTTTTAAAAATATACAAGGAAAACCATAGTGAGGCAAGGAAAATTAGAAAGCCTGTATACATAAGAATAGGTAAGGCCTTAAATGTTCTCCTGGTCATTCATTTTTGAAGGAAAATTTAGCCAAGCCTGATAGAACTGCTATTGTTTTCCAAATTCTTAGCAAAACATTAACAATTATTCATGAGTTAGGAACGAAAATTATTTTCAGTAAACCAAGGTGTAGAACTCATGTTGCAGACCATAGAGATACAGTCAGGATTTAGACACTGTACATAACCTAAGATCTCTTATGACAAATCATAAGCACAGTAATAACACATTGTAATTACAAATCCAACTACAAAAAGACACCAATTAAAAAAAGAATTCATTTGTTGAGAATCAGTCAAATATGTAGAGATTCAAAAGAAGTTGTTAGTTGCTAGGTAAGTTCCCAAGAACTTAGCAGCTCCACACAATTCTGTTAATCTTTGGAAAACACAGGATTCTAGTACTAGACATTTACATCTCAATCGACTGTTAATCCAATATAGGTCATTTTTTAGCCTTTAAATACTAATAGTCACTATGAGAAGGAAAAAATAAGCTGATTACTCATTACATACATCACTCTGAAGCTGCATCACATTTTTTGCTAGCTCCAGATTCACAGAATCAGGCAAGAGTGTATAGTTGTGAATTGTCTGTTTATAGCCACTGTTTGTCACTGCTTCCTGAGCTTTCTTGGCAGCCACCACGCTGAACATATCCAAAGGAGCATGATACTTGGTCTTGGCAACTTCATAATCCTTCTTGTATTCACGATCCGATTGTATTTTGGCCACATGCATGTAATGCACGAGTTTAGGATCATCCTGCAGGCTACGGTACCCAACTTGCTTGCCTTTATCTTTCTCATAGGATTCCTTGTACTTGTACTAGAGACAAAGGAAAAGAAAGGCTTACCCATTTGGGAAAGGGAAAACATACTTTGGATCATTTTAATACTTTGAAACTACAGTTCATCCTATAAACTCATAAATTATTTTTTTCAGACAGCACAGGATTATTTAGGTCAAAAAAAAAAAAAAAGAGGATTGCTGGATTTCTCAGCTTGTCTTTAGTCCTGGTAAACATCTAAACCTAGATATGCATTTATGTGCCTTCTCTTGCCACTGCCTCTGTCACATGCCATTTTACTGCCATAGATTTCTAACTCCCAGGAACATTCAGCTTTTAAAGACCAGCATAATAATACATTTTTGAAAAGCCCAAGACAACCAAACAATTAGATATCTTAGTATTCAGCTATTGGAGGGAGGCATGTTTTGATGGGGAATGGATATCATTTGCAACCCCTTGCTAAAGTTAGGGAATTTATTTCTGTGTCCAGAATCTCCTTTCATAGCTTGTGCCAGAAAACACACCAAATTTTTCTGCTGCCAGTTGAGGTAGTTGCATGAAAACAGTCTCCAGCAATTAAGAACACAGCATAGGTAAATTATAACAAAGGCACTTGTAATGTTACTTACATCACTTGCAATATTTCGTGAAGCTTTAGCAGCAATGATAGGAATGGCATCTGGCTTCAGATCATATCCTTTGGCAATAGTTTTTTTCCAGTCTGCTTTGTAGTTAGCCTTATAATGACAAGAAAGTTAGAGTTCAAATGTTATCCGTAGGGAATTTAACAAAGTTATTTCAGGCTTTGTTTTGAATACAGTTTCAGCATTAGAAATAGTCAGTCTGGGCAATTGTAAGGAAAAATGTTAGCATATACACAAACTAGAGTTATGTTATGATAAATAAATCTAATACAAAGACAGGAGAGCCCTTCAAGAGGATCAGTTTAACTCATGTCCCCAAATCATTAATTCTGCAAGCAGTTTTTGCAATTTTTGTGTGGAACAACTCTATCAGTGGCATTTTTGCCCTTGCTTAAGCAAACTCCTTTTTCATTTAACTGAAACTTCAGACTTTTTTCCCGTTTGCTTCCAAACCAGGCCTTGTGGTCTTAAGCAACTGAAAGAAGAAGTCTGGCTGATTTTTTTGTTAGCAGTTAGTGTCTGGACAGACTAACAGAATTTCAAGGCTATTAAAGGAGACATCAGCTTTTACCTATTTCCTGGAGGTCTGATAATGCCACCAAAAAAAAAAAATCATGAAAAAAGTCATTCTATGGCTTACATCACTCAAATTGAAGGCATTGACCCTGGCTTGAATAAACTGAGGAACATCAGGATCCAGAGTGTATTTGTGTTTTAGTTTTTCACCCTCTTTCTTGTATGTTACCTGCAAAGGAAAAAGAAATAAATGCTTGTTGACAAGTCCAGGGCAGATAATATTAGTCCTAACAAACAATGCAACAATGCTGAATTCTTACCAACAAATGGCAAATACTGCTTTTATAGTTTTTAAAATGGGATATCAGACAGTAACATAGACATCATGAAGATGGAAAAAAAATAAAATCACTATTTTGCATTAAAAATGAAAAATTTCTTACATCACTCAGTTGCTTGGTGTTGTTCTGAGCTAAAACCATTGGTATGGAATCTTCAACACTTGTAAATTTGATGGTGTCTGGGTGCTGACGGTATTTCTTTTCATTTAATGCTGCTCCAGCCTTTTTAGCTTTTTCAACATCCAAAGAACCAAGAGGACTCCATCCAATACCCTTGAACCAGCTGTTATAATCTTGTTTGTATGCATTCTGGAGGAGAGAAAGCCAATACAGATCAAGATTTCCCTATGGAACCGTAACAATTCTGTGTAAAACAGTGATCACATTGTCTAGCTAGTGTGTTCTACATCAGCAGGAAATAGTTATACATTCTTGAAGGGAACAATAGGTACTTTTTATGCTTCTCTGTGAGTTCATAAGAAAGAAAACCAGCTATTTTATTTGTGGTTAATTATTAATTTCTTATAAACTGTAACATCCCTTCAGTATTTGGTAACATTTTCTTTTACCCATGTGTCAAATTCCACCAACCTGGAATTTGGGATTTCTAAATGCCACCCTCAGCTGATAAAACTTCTATCTTCTCCAAGCCATAAGAAAACCAGACTACTCCCATACAGTAATGGCTATTTTCATTGAATATAAACCCATATCTTATGTTCACAGTGTACAAGAAAACATCCATGAAGTTGCAAGCATTGAAATACTTACATCACTCTGAATTTGCATCATGTTCTTTGCAAGCTCAACACCCATGGCATCAGGCAGATAAGTGTAGTGATGGATGAGATTCTTGTAGTGGGCATTAGAAGCTACATCCTGAGAATGTTTTGCAGCCTGGATACTGTACATGTCTGGAGGTGTGTGGAAGTTAGTCTTGGTCTTCTCATAGTCCTTCTTGTACTCACGCTCAGACTGAATTTTTGCTACATTCATATAGTGGACAAGCTTAGGGTCATCTTGCAGGCTTTTGAATCCAATCTGCTTTCCTTTTGCCTTTTCATAGGCTTCTTTGTATTTATACTAGAAAGAGAGGGAAGAGATCAAATGTGCAGTGGCATGACTTTTGATGTCCACACTAATGAAAAGGAAAGGGGCAAGGAAGCGACAAAGGAAAGGGGAAAGGGAGACAGAAAAGGAAAAAAAGTAAAAGAAAAAAAGAAAGAAAAAGAGAAAAAAGCCCCAGCTTTTAAAAGTTTGACTGGAAAAAGAATCTGCAAGCAATTCAGAAAGATAAACTCTCCTCAACAGCACACCCAGTGACTGTACCCAGGTTAGATTGCCTTGCTCCACTATCTAAGGCTGTACACAACAGGCTGCACACACTACAATAGGATTTATCAAAGTTAGCTCTTCTTGTAAGAAAGAAAAAAAGTTTCCTAATCATTCCTGTGTGGAAAGGTGTATGAAAAACACCAGAATAACTGAGACAATCCTCCTGATTCATTCGAAAGCAATAGCAAGCAATTGGAATATGAATGGACAGCTTCTCCTAGTTGTATAAAAGCACTGGAACATATCCCACTCCACACCATTTGCACTATAATGCTTTTTGATTCACGTAAAAGCCATGCTCCAGTGTATAACCAAAAGCACCCTTAGCACATTCTGTCTCAAGGTCTGGAAACAGGCACTAACATAGTGTGTTTTCTGGAAATTTGGCACAAAATGATTGCAAGAACTACTGCTTTAATTTCTTCTGTGAAAAGCGGGTTGATAAATAATGCAATAGCACTTGCTTATCTAAAGCAAACAAGATGGAGTTCCCATGCCTGGAAAGATTGAAAAGACATGGATGTGATGCTGAGGCAGTGACTTGGCGGTGTTAGGTTAATGACCTTAAAGGTCACTTCCAACCAAAACAATTCTGTGATTTTAAGATGAGCATAAAATAAGCTCTACACAAACTAAGACTTTAGGAAAGACTAAGAATCTCTTTCTCCTAATACTGACTCTAGTGAGACTTGTGCACTGCTTAAGTAAACTCCTTTAAATTAAAGAGTTCCTTTAGGAAGGATGTACTTACATCACTCGCAGCCTGCCTAGCAGCCTTGGCAACTTGGATAGGAATGGCATCAAGTTTTAGATCATATCCTCTTGATTTTAATTCTTCAAGTCCTGTTTTGTAATAGTTCTAGAAGAAAAGGTGAATTTGGAATCAACAATTTCTAACTAACAGAAACTTCATATTGTGAGTTTAATCAAGAGTTCTGGATTCAAAATATACTTACATCACTGATATTATAGGCATTAACTTTAGCCTGGATAAACTGGGGCACATCCGGAGGGAGGTGGTACGTGTGAAGAATTTCTTCACCTTTGGATTTATATGCTATCTGCAAAGACACATAAAGAAAAACATTTAGCAGCCCAATATTTATGAATTGCAAATGCTTGGAAGTGTGGCAGCAGGACTAGGGCAGGGATTGTCCTCCTGGACTGGGCACTGGTGAGGCCACATCTCAAATCCTGGGTTCAGTTTTGGTTGGGTGTGTGTGTATATATGCACACCTACACATTCATTGCAGGAATTTACTTACATCACTCAGCTGTTTGCTGTTGATCTCTGCTTGCTTCTGTACTGGAGAGTCAGTCACTTGAGTAAATTTGATTTGATCAGGGTGCTTTTTGTAGCTGTGCTAGAGGGAGATAATAAATAAATTTGCAGAAAATGTATATATGCATTCTATAAGACATAGCAATGAAACATTCCTTGGGATTGTTAGCAGTAATGGCATGTGTGCAAATAAGCACTGTCATGTACTATGGTTCTCTTGTTACCTTTTAACATAATCAGAGAGCAAATAAATTTTTAGAAGTATTTTTATGTATCAATGTAAAATACTTTGAATAGGTATATAAATATTACAATGTATAGTATACATTGTAATATATTATACATATTGAAGTATATGTTTTAGTATTTGTATACAAATATATATTTAAAGTCTTCTCCAAGTATTGCTAAAGTAAATAAAATTACTATTATTAAAGTAACTAAAGTACTTTTAAATATTAATGTAAAAATATTATTAGTGTAATTACTATGTTATTAATGTAAAAATATGTTGTGTAAATGCTTAAGGTTCATTCTTCATTTTGGTACTATTACTCTAATTCTATAGATTTTGTTAAAAGAAAAAATAGATTGTGCTATATCTGTCTTATCTGTCTTGATCACTAGATGTCACAAAAGGCCCTAAAATATGGGTTTAAAATGTCACATTAGCTAATAAGGCCAAATTCAAAATCACTGAAGTTAACAGGAATCACACTGTAAATTTGTACATGCCTCAGAAGCAGATCCTCTGCATGGAGTTGGCTACTTGAGGACAAATCCTATCCCATACTTACATCTTTACACTGCTCTAACTTCTTAATAGCTTCATACTCTTGAGTTATGGTCTGAGGGAAGTAGCATTTTGTCTTCTCCTCCTCATAATCTGCTTTGTAATTTTTCTAGGAATAAAATCAACATTCAGTAAGAAACCACAATCGAGCTTTCTCTGAAATTAAAGCATGATGGTGAAAACAGAGTGATTGCCACACTTACATCACTCTTCATAGCTTCAACTTTCATGCAGTGTGTATGATGTGGGTCCTCAAAGCTGCCCAAATAGTGTCCTAGAATATTCTTTTGATATGAATCTTTATATTTTACCTGGAAAAATAGTTACAAGTTGACAAACAAAAGTAATCAAGATTGTCAGTATTGAACAGCATGAGATAAATCAAATACATACATCACTAAAATTCTTGAGAGCAGTGTCAATCTGGAACTTTGGTGTGTCACAGTAATTCATGCTGGTTCCTTTTGATTGCTCATAGGCTTCTTTGTATAATTTCTGCAAAAGAACATAATGTCAGATAATGCAGAAAAACTCACTGCAACTCACAGTGCATTAAAAATGATAAAAAGGAAATGATTGCAAAGAAAAGCTTTCCCAGAAGATCGAAAATGAGGGGACTTTTTCCCCAATGATTTTTGAAACTACCTTTTTTTAGTGACTGCTAGGTTTGTAAGGGAAGACCGAAAACTCTAATGGGTTTTGAACTTCTGACACTGAGAAATATGCAATCTCCTTCCATACAGATGAAAACAACAAGAAGAGAGAAATTGAGAAAGTCATTACAGTGAGTAACCAGGATATAAAACATATGAATGTAAAAATACCACATATTTTATCCTTATTGGCATCAGTTGCAGTTCCCTGAAGCAGTAAGGGAAGAACTGCCATTTTGTGATCCTTTTTCCACAGGGATCTAACTGGACCACATAATAATTAGCTATCCCCAAACTATAGTTACACTCTGCTGTGGAGAAATGAGTCTTTATCTACACCGATATGGTTTCTCATGACAGAATTTAGTCTATAACACAAAGGGATCCAAAGGAGAAGCCTTGTAAAGAAATTATGAGCTTGATTTATTGTACATGACTGAAAATCATCCAGCTATATTTTCACAGTACTTACATCACTCAGGACATTTCCTGCAGCTTTTAATTGCCTCAGCAATGGGTTCTCTGTAGCAGGAAGCACATTGTAATCTGCAATGGCTTTGTTCTTTTCATAGTCTGCTCTGTATTTTGCCTTTAAAAGAACAAAAATTAAAAGGGTGAGATTTTACAGATCAGTATTAAAAGCCAAACACTCACTAACCTACATCAGCTTGAACTTTTCAGGGAAATTTGCCCTGTTTTTTAACTTATGATTCATGATGGCAAAGCACCATGAAAGGCACTCAAATGGCAGGAGCATGTCAATGACAAGACAGGAGGCAGGGTCACAAGATAAGTGAGAGCTATTTAGTCAATGTCCTCACCTCTAGGCCCCTCTCTAAACCTAGTAGTTATTCAAATACCAGTTGGCATCTCAGAATAGTCACAATATTAAAACTAATGACATAAGATTGTCTTTGCTGATGCATATGTTACTGCAGAACGTGCAGAAGCCAAACCAAATTCCTGTATTTTGAACAAAAGATGGTCAGCACAGCATCACTGAGATACACTGGGCAAGGACGAATAAATATGAAAATACTGAGCTATCTTAAGTTGCTCTTGGTTAACAGTATTGATTCATCAGAACAAACAATGAAGCAAATTCTACTTCACTCAAAGAAAGCTACTTCATGGGTACTATTGTGGAAGATCCTAAGCATGGCTAGAAGTCGTTACAACCTTCCTAGTAGAAAGCATTCAAGAATACATCTTTTGTATATAAACCAAAATATTTTTGACACTTGACCAAACAGTTTCAGCACAAACTGGCCTGCCTTCAGCATGTACTCAAGCTAAATAAGTGGGAGCACACATGACATACCTTACTGACATTAGCTGAAACTCGTTTATTGGCTTCATACTCCGGAGTCTCAGTCTGCATAAAGTAGATTTGGTCTTTGATGCTTTCAAAGTCTTCCTGGTATTTTCTCTATGAGGAACAGAGACAAACAGATAACAACATATCAAATGCACTTACAATATAAACCAGACCTCTATGAAGTAGCTTATTTAGGAAATATGAAATACCACAAATTAAACAGGCAAAATTAATCAGTATTTTCCACATTACCATAAACAGAGGATAAAGCTGTTCACTTCAGGATTTCCTGAAGAATTCGCTTACCATACTTAGATTTTCTGCATTCATCTTCGCAACCGCAACATCATAGCATGGAGTTTGACTCCATTTGCCTTTGACATTGGTCTTATAGTCCTTGTGGTAAATAACCTATAAGGAAATAACAAAAAAAATTGAATCCCCAAGATACAACTCAATGTTGCTTCACATTTTACATCTGCCCTATAACCACTTCATCAGTTATTGTCATAAAGAACTTAAATATGATTTTGTCTAGTCACTTCAGTTTTCAGTTATTTCTTTCAGTACCTTCCCTGACCAAACTAAAGATTAACAGGTGAAATGAGTATCTCTTCTAGAAAACAGTTATTAATAACAAAATCTCTCTATGAAATATCACTAATATATTCCTTTATTTCTGGTTTCTCACTGGTCACAAAACATTAGGACATAGTATTGCCCACTAGTAAAGCCAGAATTTGTTGTTATTGCTGCTGTTATTGCTTCCAGTTATGTAAGTTAATGTTGAATGTTACTTGTTAATTCAAAGGGCAAATCAGGAAATGTATTTCTAAGATGCCAGATATTTTCACTGACTGGTATCCATGAACTTCAGAATCCTTGGGATATGTATGTGTACAATGGTTTGACACTGAGATGAACAGTTAGGAGGTGTTCTGCAGATGGAGTCATTTCTTGTAAGCAAGTAACTCACTCCAAGTATCTATTTACATTTAAGAGAATAGCAAAATGGACGTTGTTTACTGTTTTCTCCTGTAGACACAAAATGTGTAAAGCAGGACACATAAAGAGGAAGAATAGGAAGTAATGTGTGCATGGTAGAAGCATGGCCTTTTCTTTTGCTTTCCCTTTCTTTAGGTATACCTTTTACCTCTATAACTCCAAAAGTGAGGTTTCTACAGAAAGAAGAGTTCTGAATCCTACTCACATCACTCAGCTGCCTTGTCACCTTCTTGGCTTGTTCCACATCAGGTGGATCTGGCAGAGAAGTAAATTTAGATTTTCGTTCATCATGCCCTTTTTTGTAGACAATCTGAAAACATGAAAGAAGTAAATATTTACAGTAGCTCCCAAGTGAGGCATCAGGACATTCACTCTTAACTCTGCTAACACTCCCATTAACAAAAGTAGTTCTGTCCCCAGCTACTGGAGCATGAACTCTTTCAATCCATGTATTCTGAAGGACTACTTAGAAGGCTTTTGATAAGAGACAGTGAAAAAGAATCAGTTGCCTGGGAAAGTTATGAAGTTTTTATATCTAGTCAAAGTCCACAAGGAAGTCTACCAAGTTACACTGCAACAGTGACCTGTCAATCAGGCTTTGATACTTACATCACTCAAAGACTTCTGAGCCTGTGCCACCCTTCTGAGCTCTGGACTGTCATTGTAGGGATAGAATAATGTTTTGTCTCCTTCCCAGTCTTCAGTATAGAGTTTCTAAAAAACAGAATAATTCCAGAATACTCATTATGAACAAGTCTGATTTGGAATACTTCTTACACTGTCATTTTTTTTTCTTACCTTACTGAACATTGTTGTGTTTTTTATTGCATTTACAAGCTCTGGAGCATCAGGGGGAAGCAGATATTTGTCCTTATTCTCCTCCCAGTTCTGTTTATATAACACCTGGAAAAGAAGATCAGAAGGTTGATTACTCTGTCATTAGAAAAATATTAACTTTTGTGAATAAACTACCTGCTCTAAAGATTCTTCTCCAAGTGAAAGGCTCAAACCAGTGACAAATGTATGATATTTACACTTGCCTTAGCAACTTCTCTGCTACCTCTCTGTGTTCTTCTATACTCTTCTATAAACATTGCCTTAGTTCCCTGAGCTCAAAATTTTATTCATCTCAGTAACCTCATGATCCTCTAACATTCACAAGCAGGAAGTCAGAGCTCACTCACCTTGCTCACTTGCTGTGACACCTTCTTTGCATGTTCTATATCCTTGGCCTTCTCATCAACGTGGCAGATAGTTCTCGCAACTTGACCAGCCATGCGGTATTTCACCTAGAGATTCAATGCACAAGAAAACATGTCAATTCTTACAGCAAAAACTGACAGTTTTATTAAAAAGCAGAATATTGACATTTTGCTACTTAATAAACACCTAAAACCTGAATTCAACAAAGCATTTAGGACTAGCTGTTCCTTAGAAATGAAGCCTATGGAGACAAACAGATTTTGTGAATTAACTGAGAAAGAAATGCAGCTTTGAGATAGTTTCAAGAGGTGTGAATCCAAGTTAGAGGTAGTGTCCTTCTGTAATCAGAGTTCTTTCTAAGAGTACTTCCACCCTCTACAATTAGGTAAAGAGTTACCCATGCCATGCAGTACATCTCAATTTCATACTCCACTACCACGTAAACAGTAGCTGTGGTGCCAAAATCAGTATAGCCACATTACCATGGCAAACCAGCAGCTTGGGCACAAAATCATCCTCATGTGGTGATACCACTCCCAGCTTGGCAGAATGCTCAGTCAGCATCAGGAAACTGAGGGAATTGGGGTTGTTTAGCTTGGAGAAAAGGAGACCTTCTCACTCTATACAATGCCCTGAAAGGAGGTTGGAGCCAGGTAGGTATTGGTCTCTTCTCCCAGAACGCAAATTATCATACTTTGTAGCCCTCATTTTAATAATGTGATTAAGTTTCTGCTATATGTTTAGATTGCCTTGTCACAATAGCATCAAAAAGTTATCACTTCTCACCTAATATTTAAAATCATGACTTAGTTTGCTTCTTTACCACTCATTAAATATATTTTCTCATGACAATTGATACCTACCTCACTGAGCTGGTCTTGCACTTTCTTGATTCTCCTTATTTCTGGGGTATCGATTGTGGAAGCATATGGCTTTCCTTTTTCTTTTCTAAATTTTTCTTTGTACTTGTTCTGACAGAAAATAATGACAAACATAATTAAGATGTATCCTAAAGCTTTGCAGAAATATGTCTAGCAATTATTAATTTCTTTATCTGGTTAGCATAGGAATTTTGGGCAGAATATTGAATAAGAGAAACTGGCATTACTCCATTACATTTACAGAGTTATGCTTATTTTAACCAAGTGAGGTTCTCCCATCTGACACAGGAGAAAAAAATTCCATTTCAACCTTTAGGCTGGTTTAGATGACCTCTAGTTGATTACATTCTCCTTAGGAGGTTGATTTTTAAAGCTGGTGTTCATCCAGAAATTATTTACCTCACTGAATAAATCCTTCATTTTATTACTGTGTTGCAGATAAGGTGTCAAAAACTTAGATGTGTCCACTTTTGTCCGTATTGTCTTCTTCCTGACTGGAGCTGCTGCATCCTCAGCAGGTTTTTCATGTTCAACTGCATAGGTAGTAGTTTCAGGACTTGTGAAGTCTGTGCTAACAGTCTCAGTGATCTCAGTGACCACCTGGGAATAAAGAGCGGGGAGGGAAAAGGGTAATTACTTGCTTTATAACTACAAATCATAATTTTCTACTTCCCCTATCTAGTAAAAAAATACTCAGTTCTTCTCCAGGAACCACCTGCATGACAGAAAATCAGTGACACACTTCAGACAGGATATTCAGAACATGTTAGGAGTTCTCTAGACCATTCCACAACAAGGTTTTATAGAGGAAAAAAAGTATTAAGAAGCAACTATTCACTGATATTTGTGTGTTTAACATGAAAAATTAGTCCTCAGAACACAAGAGGCCTCTAATTTAGCATTATGCATTAACTGCTTGAGTACATACACCACATGTAACATCAGAGGGACATTTACCTCATGTGGTTCACCTTCCTCAATAACTGTCTCTTCAATGTAGTACTAGTAAAAAAAAAGAGGGGAAAAAAAAAGTCATTTTTAGGCCAGATCACACAGAATAGCAAATTGCAGCTTCTCTTATGCTATTTTAAGAACACTCGTGGAGAAGTAGGATTGTAGTTCATAGGTACCTTTGTAGCCACATTTTCATCCCTGGTAATTCAGAACATCTGTTCATTTTTTGCATTAATGACTGGATTTTTTTTCCATACATTCCTCAATTAATCATCCTCCCAAGGAATTAATGCAGGATCATTATCTATTTTAATCCACAAGAGGGAAGATAATAATGAGCATACTAAAAGAAAGAATCATGAAGATGCCATCTCCCACCTTCCCTGACGGTGCAAAGCGTGTTCTCTTCTTCCCTCAGCAGCCTGCAGTGCAACTCCAGTGACCTGACCAGAGCACATCTCCCACTGGAGAGGCAACAAAAGCTACACCAAGCCCTGTGGGCTTCTTTCCCCGTCTGCCAGCTTGCCTTTCCCCACAGCAAGCAGAAGATGGAGGCTCCACAGCCCGCTCGGAGCAGAGCGCGCTGCCCGCTCCTCGCCGGGGCTCCCTCTGAGGCTCAGCAAATGGTTGCCGCATGAGGGCGCCGTCCCTTCCCGCCACAACGCTGAGGGGAGCCCGCGCGCGGGCAGGCTCCACCGCCCTGAGGCTTCACTGCCTCCACCTCGTCTCGCTGCCTTTAAATGCTTTAAAAGACTTTAAAGTTGTTGTTCCATCCAGCAGCTGTTTTACTTAAAAGATGCCACTGACTTCCAGAAAAGAGAGGATGTAAAATGAGTTTATCTTCGAAAAAAAATCTCCTCAGCAATGATTTTCTTGGGGCCAGGTGCCCAAAGTGCGGGAAAACTTGCCAAAAGTGCGGGAAAAGAAAGCCCTTGGAATAAAGTGCAAAAAAAAAGCCCTTTAATTAAAATTTAAACCCTTTTCCTGAACTTGTTTCTCAAAGTTAGGTTCATGCAATTAGCCCATACTTGTAAGGTTGTCTCATATTAGCCTGTTTTGAAGTACTTTCTGCTCACCAACCCTAAACCATGTTTGATTCACCTTCTACAAAGCACCAAGTAACTCAGCAGCCAAGATCTGTGTCATCCACTGTGGGGTTTTGCGCATCACAAATGGCTACAAATGCCCAATGCTGGCTAACAACTCCAGAGAAAGAAAAAAGTAGTATCTTGAAATCATTAACATTTTCTCAGCCACTCATTATTCAGCAGTTAAGCCGTGGCCCAGGCTGCCCAGGTCAGTGAAGGAGTCACATCCCTGGAGGGGTTTAAAAGACATGGAGATGTGGTGCTGAGGGAACATGGTTTAGTGGTGACTTGCCAGTTACTCCATCTTAGAGGCCTTTTCCAACCTTAATGATTCTATGACTCTGATTTTCCCAGACATATCTCATTAATTCAACCAGCAAACCATTTGACTTCACTTCATTCACCATTTGAAATTTACCAAGTGCAGTCAAGGCTCAATGCTGTCACACTGCCCGAAATCAACAAGTCCAGGAGAGAAAGAGTTGTGGGATGTCTATGCTTGTACTATCTTCTTCTTCAAACAACTAGTTATAATCACTTATGTATTTCATAACACATAATTTCATTTCAGAATAGTAACAGTGCAGCAGGTAAGACCACATTGTTAATCTCTACTGTTTCAACAAGGAACTGATCAATTCAATGGCACTCATTCATAACAGTAAACTGTAAGTTTCTCAGTTCCTAAAGAGGCTTTTAATCAAATGGTTGAGACTAAATAATTAGGCGTATAACTGTGAGTTTAAATGCCCTATTGGAAGATTAATCTCTGATGCAACTCCATGGATATCTACACGTTTAAATATATCTCCATCTCTGCAACTTCTAAAGGTAAATTGGCTGAACTTCTAAGGCTAATCTTGGTGGTACAAAACTGATGCATTTCTGCATTGCAATGGGCATAGACAGGGGCAAGGCTAGAAAGTGGCTTCCCAAGTCATCCTCTCTAGTATGGACTAGATGACAGAGGGCAAGCCAGGAGAGAAAAGAGATGGCCCATTGCATCTATAATTACACAGAAGGGTAATCATAAAACCTTGCAATGGAGGTGTGGGATGCTTACAGCTCTTGTTTAAACAGAGCAACTATGATAAGAACCAGGGAGACTTTGCTCTTCTGAGAGCAACTTTGTTGTTGTTGTTTTTTACTGATTAAACCATTTAATAAATATCTAATCATATCCCAATCTTCAGAGAGCAAACAGCAAGCAACCATCTATGCTCACGAGCAACATCTCATTAAAGATATTAATATGTTCATTAACAAGGCAGGAAACAAATATTTCTATAGTCAGATTTTCTTCTTACCTCCACAACTTCCTCATATTCTTCTTCCTCCATTTTGAGGGTATTATTCTCTCTCTCCCCCACTCACTGGTCACACAGCAAATGAAAGTGTAAATATATAGTATTAGCTCAAGATTGAAAATACCATGAAAAATTACTAGTCAAGTCCATAAAGTGCCTGGGGTCATGGTTAGTAACTAGTCAGATTACTAAAATGTTGTTGGCTAATCAGTGAAAGAACCTGAACAACAGAGAGAACTAAAGGTGGGATCTGGCATTACTTTATTATGAAAAAGCATTGGATTAAGCTTCACACATACTGATATAAACTCAAATTTTGCACAAATACTCTTAATAGTTGTCCACTAATATTGGAATTCAATTAAAATAGAGAAAAAGCAGAAGAAGCACTTTCTTGAAGTATGATTTGATTTTTTATTTTTTTTTTATTACAACAAAATCATTTGAAGAATTTTTCTTTTCTCTGTGACCATTCAATGCTATTTCATTACATTATTCAAGCTCCTGCTTGCATGGGAGCTTTATCTGTATATTCTGATATGTTCATTCACAAATAAAAGCATAATGTAGAAAAAGATGGTAATAATGGGTTTTTAAGTGACTTAGGCAATAAGGCAATATCTGTTTTCCTATAATAGCTTCTCAGGGTTTGGTTTTGTTGTGGTTTTTGGGTTTAGCTGTTGTAGCTTTTTTTCCTCTATATTTCTTCAGACCTTGAAATATACGGTTGGCTGCATTACAAAGTACAGATTACTGTCAAAACCTTTAAAATGAATTAACACTACCATTTTGCTGTGAGGCAGAGCTACAATTTTCCACTAGGGTCTAGAGCCCTGTTTCTAATGTTGGTAGGAGCTGAGGCTTTGGAACAGCTGCTCCTGAGTCCACAGATATTTGCCATGTAAGCCAATACTACCAAGTGAGAGGGTGGTTTTGTTTAGCTGGCTAAACTGCAATTCCTTCTGAGGCAAGTGGAGTCTAGTAATGCAGGTTAAATATAGGAACATAGATTACTGTCCCTTTGGAGTTCCAATGTGTTGAGAAAAATGAACAAAAAAAGTTCCATTTGTTAAACTAGAATGTTAGCTATTAAAATAAATTAAGAGTAACTCAGCAAGTGGCATGTAGTGTAAAAAAGTAGGCCAAAGTTTATGAATAAACCCAAGAAATATGAAAGGATAAAATCTGTACAAACTGTCACTATTATAACTTTCAGCCACACTACCAAACCAGAGGTCCAGGTCCTGTCCTCTTACTGCAATTTGCTGCTAGACTTCCTGACAGAAAATCTGACTTCCATGGGCATGACTGCTTCTCCTAAAAATCTGCAGAATCAGGACACAGCTCAAGATCCCATTCTAAAGAAAAGAAGTAAAATGTGATTAAAATGTCCTTACCAGCAACATCCAGGAAATATCCTTAGGAGCAAAGCCTCTCCAGTCTTCCCTCTAGAGCAGCCCCAGGCGAGAGCGAGCCTGGTACATCAGCTCCTAATTACACATGTGGCTAGCACAGCCAATCTGGCTCCAGCCTGCTCGAGTTTCAGCCCTAAATATACTTGGTGACCCTGGAAGAGGCCACCTGTTCTCAGCAGCATGAAGGAAGAGAGAACTGGGCACTTCTGTGCTCCTGAGGAAAGCCAAAACACACCAGAGCTTGACTGAACTTTACCAGGTCTCTGCTGAAATGGATCCCCACGAGCACTCAGATGGAAAAACATGCACATTTTCTTCTTGCAGAGCTGATAATGAATTTGACTTGATGGAGACAATTTCATTCCTATTTTTCACCTGAATCAACACTACCCAAATTCAAGAATCTCTGAACTTCATAGAAGCCAACATGCCTGGTGAAGAAAGACTAAGACGACAACATAAACAGAGTAAGTGCCAGGAGAGCAATTCTAATGCACAAAGTGGTTTGGAAGGTCAAGTTTTGTACAATGTATGGAGTAGAATCACACTGATGGTAACTGGATGACCTAAGAGGTCACTTCTGTCAACTCACATTATAGGATGGGCTTTAGTTCTTCAAAGAGGTGCATTTAAAAGCCAATATCAACGATGATTTCTTTTCCTATACTGTATCACACAATCCAATAAATGATTGTCAGGAGCCCCTGAGAGACATCATCTTGTTCCTTAACTCTTTCCAGAAGTTAGTATTTATATCCAGATGAAATATCATATCTCATTCACTATTGCCAAGTATATTTTATACTCTGGACAGAGCTGCAGATCCTTCCCTTGCTCCTTTAGGCAAGCTATATGCTGTCAAATACTGAGCATTTTGCTTTACTAGGTGATCCTTCCCCTTTTAATCTCATTTCTGTCTATTTAAAAGACCTTCAGTGTCTCAACATCTTTTAAATGTGTCTAAAAACGCATCTAGCATGTTGATAGAATCTCAAGAGAGCAATCTCAGCTTAACCTTCTGCCCTCCAATCCAGATCCTGTGTGTGTGCATTCCACACATAACCCATTTTTCTCTGGAGTACTCCTTTTCAGTTGCTTGGATGCATAATGTGACATCTAGGCAAGAGATGAAAAGCCTTTATGTAGGGAAGGGACAAATTTTTTTATTAAACATGTAATTCATTATTGTCATTTCCAGCTCAAATCTCCACTGATGCCAAAATTAGCACCATGGCTGGTGACTCACCATCCTCCTTCCTGCTTCTTCTCAGCCAGTCTGGGTTCATGGCCTCCTTTTCCAGACATCAGTTGTACTTTACACTGCTCTTCCTGTCAATATTTCCCCCTAGTCACTGCTACAATATTGGATATTATTATGCCTCCTTTCAATCACCTGATTAAAATCAGGTTTACTAGATTGATAAAAACTTGTCTTCCTGTGGTTTTCCTGCTGACAAGATTAGCAAGCACTTTCAGATGGGCTGCAGTTTTCTGTGCAGTTGTCTTGCAGGTTCCTGCAAACCATCTCTGCCTTAGTGAGAGGTTACAAAGAAGAGGACTACAGAGATGCTGAGGGCAGTGAAGCATCTCTCAGAGAAGGAAAGGCTGAGAGCCCTGGGGTTGCTTAGCCTGGAGAAGAGCAGAGCCAGAGGGGAGCTGCTCAATGCTGAGCAAGAGCTAAAGGGTGAGGGCAAGAGGCTGGGGCCAGATTCAGTTTTGAGTGGTGCCCAGGGACAGGCCAAGGGACAATGGGCACAAACTGGAACCCAAGAGGTTCCATCTGAGCAGGAGGAGAAACTTCTTTTACGTGAGGGTGCAGAGCTCTGGCCCAGGCTGCCCAGAGAGCTTGGGGAGTTTCCTTCTCTGGAGAGATTCCAAAACCAGCCTGGACATGATCTTGGGCAGCCTGCTGCAAGTGACCCTGCTTTAGCCGTCGGGTTAGACTAGATGATCCCCAGAGGTTGCTTCCAACCCCCATACTGGGATTCTGTGATATACTCTGCAACTCCTGGGTTATTAGGACATGACCTTCAGATTCTTTTATAGTGCTATTCAATGTATCTTATTTAGAAAGACACTTAAAGAAGGCCAAAATTACCTGCAGGATGCAAGTAACACTTTTTCTGCTCCCGAAATGCAGCTCTCTTTCGTGTGAACCATGGCAGATGTTTAGCAGCAGATAGTTTAGGGCTGGAAATGAATAACCCATAATTTGGTTTAAGAACCAAAAGTAATACTGCTGAAATGGAAACAGAACAAAAGATTCATGTCTACAATTGGCTTTTATTGGTGCAAATTGCAAGTGTTCACTTGCTTAAGTGCTTTTATCCTCACACAACACAGGGCAATAAATGGATCTTTAACCACCTGCCTATATATAAAGAAGCTGTAATTTGTGTGTTTATATATAATAGCTAAACACATACACACATGGCTTCACTGTGGAAATAAACTACTATGCTCATTATTGCTTTTCCTACCATTCACTTCTCAGGACCATTAAAGCATCAATGATATGTACTTAAATTGAAATATCAGCAAGTATTGCATGCTGAAATAGAACATGCATGAGGTAAATGACATACTGAAGGTTAATATTCCTTTAAGATTCTTTTAAGTGCTTTCCTGTGAATATTGGTGTCTCTGACTGCATTTCAAGCTGGAATATTCTGAAAATACCAACTTGCCTTTCTGGGGGACAAGTGGGACAAAGGCATTAGGAGAATTCTGCTGTAGGTGATATCCTGGCAGCTCTGATAGAGATTAGCACACCAGACCACATTGTTATATCCATAGCACATCAATATGTATGTGCTCAGCAGTTTTGAACCAGAAAGACAGAATGGTGCAAGATGACTAAGGCAGAGGAAGATGTTGTTTTGCATTTAAATGGCCCAAAATCTTAAAGCAGAAAATATGTTCTCAACCTCAATCAGTCCTACTTATCAAACAGAAACCACTCAGGGCAGGGGCAAAGGAAGGAAATAACATGTGACCTTCTCTAGATTTACTTAGAAGGTTAATGATATAAGAACTATGAGGTAGCAGAAGGTATATAATGCAAGAACCATGAATAGCAGAACTATACTCTCCTAACCCACACAGCATTCACATACAAAATCTCACTGTTTTATTCTAGAACTGCATTTACTTTGCTTTGGGAGACAATCTCCCACCTGTGAAAGATGTGTAAGCTAATCCTGGGGCCTGATCAACAGAGAGGATCAGTATGTAAGGAGCACAGGGCAGCCACACTGTAACCCATCACCCCCAAAACACAGAACTACTACAGAAATTCTAGGTTTTTTTCTGACCTCCCTGCTGATTAGTGACATTTGTGTACTGTCTTGATAATTAGTCCCTTTCTATTTCTTTTTACAGTGCCCCACTCTCTAGATCCCACATCATGACCCCAAGGAGTACACATCACTGAATTGCAAACCTGCAATTCCTTCTGGACGAAGACAACTTCCAGACTCAAGTGACTTTTTATCCATCCATGCATCTGTTTGACTGAAAATTGCCCAGGAAATCTGTTGTGCCAGAGGCTGAACTTTTTTCACTGTGTCTTGCCCTTTGTGAGGATAAACTTACTGACATCATGGGTACTATATTTAACCTCCTGAGGTAATCAGGAGACCACCCAGACTTTACAAGCATTGTCTCATTGAGAAAGGACATAGTTTAATGCATATTTGTATCATTGTGCCTATTTTTTAACTACCATGTAGTGGACTACAATCTTGTCTTTTTCCCCAAAGAACACTTACCAGATTGAGACTCCACACAAGCTTGACTGTAGCTGGTTTCTAGATCTCAAGTGGATTTGGTGATGAAGTCAGGTGCAAAGCTACTGAAATAGCTCCTGGGGCATTCTCCCAGTTTAGGGAACATCAGGGGATTTGACCTGCTCCAGTGTTAGAAGCAGCTGAGGAAAGTGTTTTCAGGAACTCAGTGCTGAATCTGTATGGCACTGCAGTTGGCTGAGCAGAGAAATACCACCTGCCCTTTGAATACATGCCACACAGCTCTGCAATTTCTGTGGCTGCCACACAGCCTAGTAAGTAAGACATGGTTTAAAGTCTACAAGCAAAGGAAAAGACACTTTCTTCATACTAACCATCATCTTTCTCAATATTTGCCTGATTTTTATCCTAGTAATTACTATGCAGTAAAAGCAGCTTATCATTTGAGAAGCATCCAAAAGCCACAGCACAAATCTTCAGCTCTACATAAGGAAAACAAAAGCTTACACAAATTAAAACTGTGCATGTTTAACAGTCCACTTCAGCTTTCTCTTCACAAGGTGCAGGTGCAAATTGGACACATGAGGATATGAAACACAACCATGTGTTTCTCTTCTTAAACTCAGGTGCAGTCTATACTCAGACACATGTGCAAACATCTCTCCCTGTCCATGGCCCAGCATCCCAGAGCTTTGAGGCATTTGAGAGCCTAAATATGACAATGTCATAGACTCACTGTTTTGTGATGATTCCTCAACACAGGAGACAAGTCAGTATCTAATGATGAATAGTTTTCTAGGTCATAAACAGCTGAAGAATTGGCTCACTGGGAATATAAAGAAATATAAACTGCAAAAAGCACCTTCTCTTGATCCTGTTCTCTGGAATCAGAAATGCTAGCATTAATGCCTATGTATTTGAAAAAGTAATAAGCTCATTTTGTCATAGCACAGATAGTTTCTTATTCTTAGTTTATTCAGCCAACAGAGACAAACAGTGCAAACATCTTTTTTTTTTCTTTTAGGAAAAGATAAAACATGAACCAAGATGAACTTCACTTTTTACTTACTTGCTCCTTATTCTCTTTCTTAAAGTATTAATAGAAAATGTTAGGTCATTACAAAGAATATACTTGGAGGCAATGCAATCAAAATGTCAGGAGTAAATAATCTTCAGTGTCTTGTTTTCATGTTTATTTTTTGATGCTGACAGGTTAACAGAGGGTGAGCAGCACAAGTTATTAGCTGTATGGTATGTAAAGCAACCATTTAGTATACTGTCATGAGTCAAAAAAGAAGGAAAGGAAGGAATAGTGATACAAAACCAAAACTCATTTCATGCTTCCTGATGTTTCTGGCCAGAGAAGGAATTGTCATCTCATTGATCAAATCATTTAGGTAGGAAATAAGTCAACATGACAAGCTTCTGTTCACTGTTCCCCCTCACCAGAATATTGGCTTGTTCTGTCCATGCAGGCAAATCTCTCTTGATCACCTCTCAAACAAACCCAAACTGAGAAACATATGAACAAGATGCCAAAAATGTGTTAGTTGTTCTTATGATGAGCTATCATGAAGTAAAGAGAAATCAGATGAACAAATGCATCGGAACCTAACATTCCAACTAGTTGTAGAAACTTAAAAATAGTGTAACATTTCAGAGAAAAACAACTGAATCTATAAAATTAGAGTGTAAAAGATACTGCAGATTGGTAAAAAACAGAGTGTAAAAGATATTGGATTTTGCCACATGATTTACATCTAATTAACAGCCTTGTTTTGGTTTGTTTTTTTCATTGGCATGAAGCAGCATTCTCCTCACATGACAGCAACTGCCACAGCCCTCACTGTTCTTTACTTAGGTCCTTTGAGAGTCTTAGAAGAAAACATCATCAAGATGATGTCAAACAGCCTAATTTACCTCTCCTTGTAATGTTCTCAAGACAGCAATGGGTTTTTCACATAGGCACTTAGCAGAAAGGAGATAGAGCAAAGAAAGAATCCCAAAGCAGTTCTGATTGTATTGGTCAGATCTCCTAAGAGGAGC
Organism: Bucco capensis; assembly: GCA_013396975.1. Lineage (NCBI taxonomy): Eukaryota > Metazoa > Chordata > Aves > Piciformes > Bucconidae > Bucco > Bucco capensis. The sequence goes on along the minus strand of VWZO01011417.1, from coordinate 502,373 downwards.
TTCTGGGGTAAGCTTAGGTACAGCACCAACTCTTATTTTTAACACAAACTTTCCAGTTTTCAGAATATTAATTGAAGTTAGTATAAAGTAGAAAAGGAGAGGTTCTTTTCAATCTTTTCTTCTTCTATTTACAAGATAAATAAACTTTTATGTTTTTTGAACAGAGGCACAAATATAAGCAGGAAATGCTACTACTGGCAGACAGAACTTCAGTTCTTATCCTGTCTCCAATACTTGTCCCTTTGGGCAAGCCTCTGCCTTACTACTCTGTACTATAGCTAACACAGACCTTTTACCTTCTGACTAACTTTTCCATTATTTTCACTACCATTGTTGTAACTCATTAGCTTACAGCCATGATGGTGAGAGCTGGAGATGTTCTGAGCAGACTGATCTATAATTTAGAGCCACAGACCCCCAGTAAACAGCTGCAGAGGGAAAGTTACCCAGTTATGTTCTTTTTCTGTTCACTTATGGTTGCCCTTACACTGAAGGAAGAAACACAACTTCCTCCTGATAGTCCACCTCAGTAGTCAAAATTCTCTTATACCATGGTCCATCTCCTCACAAGCTGCCAGTTTAATTTTGCCTTCTCAAACCTGATAGTTTTGATAGATATGTATCCTTCCATCAGCTCCCTACTCAACACAGCAGAGCCTTACCTTGAATTCAGCTACATGGGGTTTGGGGTTTCTTATGGAACTAAGCTGACACAATTTCTTGAGAAATGCTAAGCCAGTCCCTGCTCGCTTTCATCCCAGTCCACATTCAGATCATTTATGAAGTCTTCACACTAAGTCTATTATTTCTAACAGCTTGGCAGCAGCAAAGTTTCATGTGGCTTTGAACAGCATTGCCAACTTTCCACCTCACCCTAAGAGCAACAGATAAATCAGTGGATAAACACAGCCATAACAGGTCATAAATCACTAGGGATGAAGGGACAGAACCCAACACACTCCTTAACTTCTGCAAAATCTGTGATCAGTCCCTTTATTCTGAAATCACCTCCTCAGTCTTTTTCAGTTCACAGTAATTGCACTGATATTAGTGAAAGATGTCCATGCCCCATGTGAGAAGAGAGGGAATAAATCAAATAGTAATTGGTCCCCAACATCACATCACCAGGGATATGCTTTCTTCCACAAAGGCAACCAACTATGACTAGAAAGGTGTGATTGACGTAATAGCTCTTTAAACTCTTTTTCTTTAGGCAAAAGAAGTGCTACTCTCAGTCTTCCTTGTGGCATCTCACCATCCCCAGGGGTTTTCAAATCCTTGTAAAGCTCCTAGCACAATGGCATCATGCACTGCCACTTGATTGCTCTCCCTCTGAGCCCCTCTCACTCCTCCATGCCACAAACTAGTTCCCATAGCAAATGGAAAAGCAAACATGCAATGCAGAAGAGCCATGGGCTTCTGAAAGAGTAGTCCCAGGGCAAGATCACAAAAGCTGCTATAAAAGAAGGTCAAGATTGAGTATACTCAAGAAATACCACACCAACTAAATCTCTCCATCAATATACAATTCATATCTCTGTAGTCTTCTTGACCTGAAGGATGCTGACGAAGCAAAGGGCTGAAATAACCATGGCTAAATTTCAATGTTACAGACCTCAGCAAGCTGTAAACTATATATGAGAGCCTTCTGGGGGGAATTTCTCCCTTTTTCTCTACTCATTTAAATGGAACATATTTATATGAAAAGTTACTAACACCTCCAACTGTAAAATGAGGAGGAAAGATTGCAACATGCTTAGCATTCCTAACTGACATTGCTGAAATGGGATCTCATATCCTGAAATACAATCTGCACTAGTCCATAAAATATTAAGGCTACTCTCTAGCTGTGGCCAGTAATACTTTGCAGAAGCAGTTCCCAGAGGCAGAATGCTCTGTGAAAGGTCATTAATACAACACAAAGGTCATTAACACAATAGCCACCATCAGAAATTCTTCTCTGGGCTATTATTAACAGCACTAACCAGCCATAAGGAATCTGCCCTTGCTCCTGTTGCTGAGCCCAGACAATAAGACAACCACTTCATTACTGCAGCCAACAAAGTAACATTTAATTGCAGTAAGGAATGATTCCATCCCAAACAGTATCCCCTAAGTCATTTGGCATTATGCCATTCTGTCCTAGGATAGTTTGCAGGTGCCCATTAAGCAACAAACTTCTGCAAACTGCAGTCCTCCTGTTGATGCTCCCTCAGAGACATCAGTGAGGATTTTACCTGAATAACTCACACCAAGAAGAAGCAGGAAAATACAAATTCTCAAAAAGAAATTCAGGAAACTTACTTCTTTTTTTTCACCCTTACATCAGCAGCATTTTCAGCACTGGTATCACACCATCAGGATCAAAACTACAAGCCTTTAAGTCCAGTCTTATGTTGAGGTAACCTGTGGTTCTCCTGCTCACCCTCATGCAGAAAGAGCTTTAGGTGAGCCCCCTGAGCCCTCCCCAACTCACATAAATGTGTGTCAAGCAGAGTCTTAGCCTTGTGTATGGATCTTTTCACATCATCTCATTCATCTGTCAAAAATGACTCAGGCTTTTTGATGCATTGTTTCCTCTGCCATAAGAGAGCAAGGAGGAGGAAAACTTTAGTTGTTCCATTTTTTTTTCATTTTGATGAGTCTGGCAGCCTTTCAGCTCATTTCCTTGAAAATGATTCCATGGGAGGCTAAAATCCTGATGACTTCATGAGTCTTTTTATAAAGCAACATAATGGTGGTGGATGGACAGAAACAGCTGCAGGCTTACCCTGGCCATGGCAAAGATGCCCTCAGCCCAGTGGCCTTCAGCAAGTCAATAGCCCAGAGACTGCTAGGTAAACCACAGCAGTGAGATGCAAAGCATGTCCTTGTCACCACAGGGCAGGCCACATGAGCATCAGGGCTGTGTGGGACACCCTGGCTTTCAGGGAAGGAGACAATTTATCTTGGATTTGGGAATGTCTTGGGATAGATGAGTACGTCAGCACGTCCACAGCCTATGCTCATGAGGGATACTGAAGTGTGACAGTGAAGGATTAGTCCTGCAAACCTCACCTAAACAACAAGGCTTGTCCCAAGATCTCTTCCTTAATTCTGCTGCTTATTATGCCTATGAACCCTGAAAAAGAGAGACCTGAAGCAGATGCAGGTATTTTGCTGGACCACCTCAGATGTTTAAAATAAAATAAACCCAGGGTGTGGAAATGTCACAGCCACATAGGGTTTTCTTCCCCTTATAAAAAAAGAACAAAAAACCCACAAAACCCCACAACACATCCCCAAAAAAGTCCTTTTAGTTCGAAGTATTTGCTAATAAAAAGGAGGATCCTGCCCCCATCTGGCCTCACTGGAAGGAAGCATCCCAAGGTGGAGCCAGAGCAAGAAATCCTTTGCAGGAGAGCACTGGGCAGGATGCAATGGCTGGCTCCTGAGCTCAGAAATGGGTAATAATTCAGGTTTTAGATCAAGGTTTGACTGGCAGAAAAGCAGAGATAATTATAACCTTTCTGGAGCAGCTCCAGCCATGCCACTGTTTGTTGGTGGGGCACAGATGGGTCCAACTGTGCTGTGAGAAGGGGAATATATAGACCTCACCATCTGCTGCCAGTGTAGGAAAGGAACCATAGAACCCTCAGTATATCTGAGCCCACCACTGAAAACCAGAAGAACAATAGATTTAGTTCCTTGGTCTTTATATTTTGTATTGCACTTCCAGGCAGAAACAGCTTTTGAAGGAATTACTCAGCCTGCAAAGCTGAGCTATCTCTCCCTGAGGGCAGTGAGGAAGAAGGGGGAGAAGAAACCCATGGGTCAAAATCCAGAGGGACCTCTTGCTTTCAGAAAATTAGAAATAAGGTTTAATTGTAAATCTCAAATTAGCTGAAGCCCAGATACCCTCCAAATGCCTTCCCTCTCTCCCTACCCCAGCCACTGTCCTGGATCTCCCATTCCTTTGCTGGACTTAGCATGAAACAATGGCTGTCACTGCTGGCTGGCAGCAAAAATCTCACCTAAGAAGAGGATTTTCTCATCTTACCCAACTTAAGAGCTACATAACAATACACACATTTTTTGCAGGATTCTCCTTAAATGCACCAGGAAAGGTAAACGTTAATGGTCTAAACACTATGAAAAACTGAGTTCAGACTACTCTTGTCCACAGGATGGCAAAGAAGAGGTTTGCTCCTCCTTCCAGGACTTTACCTTTAAGGAACATTCCAACATTGATAAAATATTTGGCTACAGCAGTTTATCAGCACACAGATCACTAAAGGACTTGTCACCTGCAACTGGGCTTGGGTTGCTGCAGCCAGAACCAGAAAAACACCTAACCAATATCTGAAATAAAAACTATCCATATCAGACCACTCCAACAGAACTTTATCTCCACACCTTACATACACTAAAAATGGAGCACAAAAGGGGCCCCTTCAAAAATCACTTACTCTAAACTGTGCACTTCTGAGTTTCCCTCTGCAGCAGGTGAAAAGCTTCAGAGTGAGCAGCTAACCCATTTTGTGTGAACACAGCTGGTTTAACCACTTTGCCTCTTGCATAATTAAGCACAGGTTCAGATTTTATCTGTAAGTCCCAAGGTGATCAGTAGAGAGTAGGAGTGTGGAGGAGGAAGGCATATGGATAGCTGAGGCCCTGTAAAAGAGGGTATCAGTGGTCAATAAATCATTGTCATCAACTTACAGCACACAGCAGGCAAATGGTTACCAACTAGAATCCTTATCCAGTGCAGCAGGGAGATCCTCCAGGACTCATCAGCACGTGGAGGGACTGTGCTATGGGCTCCTCTGTGTCACCTTCCACACTGCTGGCCATCAACAAGTACAGGCATGATACCAGGATCATTGACAATTGATTACTTTATTAACTCACAGCAGTTCTGATTTCTCTTTTAAACACCTTGCTAACACGTGCAAGATCTGCTCTGTGGAGAGAGAAAATTTACACCTTCAAGAGCTGCTTTGGAGAGCAGCTTTCCCCTGCTGCGTTAACACGTTCTGAAGAAGCTAATAATTCTTCTCACTTGGTTTTTTAAGATGTGTTTTATGAATTCTAGATGAAAAATAAGATATAGAGAGTTTTTATGAAGATTTGTGTGTCAAGTGAAGTTCAAGACTTCATTTGTCAGCTAAACTGCTCACTGCAGCATAATACACCACCTTCAGCATCTCAGAGCAGGAACATGCTACCAACAGCCACCTGGGCTCAAATGTGTTGTCAAATATATCTAAAGCCTTAAAATATATATATTTATATATTTTATATATATTGCCACCAAGACTATCAAAGGAGTGGNACATTCCTGTGTGATCTCGTCTAGGTGATCCTGCTCTGGCAGGGGGGTTGGACTAGATGATCTTTCTAGGGCCCTTCCAACCCCTAACATTCTATGATTTTATATATATATAAATATATATATAAACACTTCTCAGACAACAAAGCAATTGGATTCTGTGTTGCTTAGGGCATTGTATGCAACTGAGTGTTTTCTAAAAGCACAGAACAATCCATACTGCAACAGTAAAGGAAGACTTATTGGCGTGCACAGCCTCACATAGAATCATAGAATCAGTAAGGTTGGAAAAGACCTCCAAGATCACAGAGTCCAACTATTAACCTAACACTGCCACGTCACCACTAAACCATGTCCCTCAGCACCACATCTCCATGGCTTTTAAACCTCTCCAGGGATGGTGACTCCTCTACTGCCCTGGGCAGCCTGGACCAATGCCTAACCCTTCTCTTTCGGAGAAAAAAATTGTTCCTAATGTCCAACTTAGGCCTTCCCTGGCACAACTTGAGACTGTTTCCTCTTGTCCTATCACTTGTTACATGGGAGAAGAGACCAATCTCCACCTGGCTCCAACCTCCTTCCAGAGAGCTGGAGAGAGTGGGGTTTCCCCCTGAGCCTCCTTTTTTATAGGCTAACCAACCCCAGTTCCCTCAGCTGCTCCTCTGATGGAGACTTGTGCTCTAGATCCTTCACCAGCTTTGCTGCCCTTCTTTGGGCACACTCCAGCACCTCAGCATCCTTCTTGGAGTGAGGGGCAAGCTCAATTCTCCCAAGGCCAGCCTTCACTGTATCAGGATGAGACCAAACATACTCCCAACATCATCATCACTACTCATCAACCCAAAACCAATGCTCGTGTATTACTGAGAACAGCAGCAGCCACGCTGGCAAAAGGTTATTATGCTAAACAAACTCAAAATGATTACAATAGATATATCACCTTGAAGAACCAGTTGTCAAGCTTACTCTGGAAATGGCACAGGGAGCCTAAAATGAAGAAGTTATGTGGCCACCTTCATACAAACAGTTTGGTTTATTAGTTGTTTACACAGCTCTAATATGCATCCATTAATCCATGTTTCAAAGCTATACATACAGGTAACTTTGGGGGGGGTCTGTTATGATTCAACAGTAGCAAGTCTTCAACAGTACCAGCATTTTCACTACATCTTCAGGTATGTACAAAAAAAAATAATCAGGCAATATTTGTTGTTACCATTCCATGACCCCAATGTTTTGCCTACAGATATATATATATATACACACACACATATATATTTGGAGGCAGGAGGAAATCCTTCCAGTTGTTAAGATTCAGGAGCAAAAAAGCAAGACAGACCAAATTAAGAACAAGAATTCACTCTAAAGATGTTTACTCTGCAATTTTGCATCTAATTCAACCTCATAGTAAAGAACCTTCCTCAGAGAGAATAAATCCATCTGCAACAGAAGAGCTACGACACGACAGCATTTTGAAAGTGGTAATAGGATCCAAAAAAGGACTGTACTATCTGTTAATTTAAAGAAAAACAATTTAAGAGAACACAGCAGTCTTAACTTTCAATAAAGCCCCAAATTAAGAGTGTTTTCTGTTAAAAAGTCTATGTACAGTCTCCTACACCAGCTATAAAGGACTGAGCCAAGGTTTGTTTCCAGCAGCTCTGCTCTACACAAGATACTCCTTTGGGGATGCAGAAGGGAAATGGTCAGAGTTTGGCAGTAGCTAACATGTTGTGCACAGTTCAAAAGAATCAAGGGATTTAATACTAAAAACATACCAGAATAAAAACCTTCAGAAACACTTATTTTATGTGGGCTTTTTAAAGACCAATGTGGTCATCTACAGACTCAGATTAGAAAGCACCAAGGGGATGCAGCGTGCTCATGGCCTGAGGAATGAAGAATGCAGAGGAACCCTATAGTAAACCAGACAAAAATAGATGTCTTGTTTTTTTTAATCATCTTAAATTGGATTCAAAAGCAAAACAAGAGCATCTTTCACAGAAGTTGTAGCAAACTCAAGGAGTAAGGGAGTTCAGAGGCCAAGAAACATTCCTGATTCTGAAGGTAGCTCACTGTTCCTCCAGCACAAAACACACAGCAGCTGGGAGGAGCTGGAGACAGAACCCACCCAAACAGCAAAAGGTGGCACAAAGGGAACAGCCTTCAGCTAGGCACACAGCTGAAATCAGAGACAGAGGATTCAAAACGCATTTTGCCATCTACTACACCAACACTGGGGCAGTTACTTGTCCTCAAAATGCAATTAACATCATCTGCCTGTGCATTATTGAGCAGAAAAGTTACTCTGCATGATTACTACATGGATACAAATATTGTGCAGTTGGCAATAAAGCAATAAGTCCAATATAAACACAAAGTATAGTAAGACAATTTTATTGTTGAACCCAGTTTTTTTCTCTCTTGTTGCTCTCTAAGCAGTTACCTTAACTCCTCCTGCAGCCCCAAGGCTGCAGAATGCAGTGTGTGATATGTGAACACACAGGAGTATCACAGCACTGGAATTCCATGCTTCCCATTTCACCACTCACTTTTATTTCCAGAATTCAAGAAGCATTTGGACAAGGTCCTCAGGCACATGGTGTCATTTTTGGGGTTGTGCTGTGCATAGACAGGAGTTGGACTCCATGATCCTTCTGGGTCCTTGCAACACAGGACATTCTAGGATTCTATGAACACACACACACACACACACACACACACACCCACACTTGTCCCAAACAATCTCCTAGCACAAACCCTCTCATCACAGCTCTGCCAGAACAGGGCATTTCACCCCAAAACGCCTGGACAACCCCATGCACTAGGTTAGAAATTGTATCTTGGCTTGAAAAGTTTCACCACAACACATACACACAACAGGCTGAATGCAAACAGGAACATTTTGACAAGTGATTTCATCTTAAAACATGAAATACTGGTAGCTTTTCAAGATCTAGCAGTTTTGCCATTATCTACAAATGTGTTTATATGCTTGTACACAGCTCCCACCCCAGCAATTCTAGACCAAATTTGTGTTTTCCTTCAACAAGAATTAAAAGAACCAAATGAGTTCCCTTCAACTAGTTGAAAATCAGATTTTGAAAGGCAGAAAGAGGTAAAGGGGGAAAGAAACCAAGGGATGTTCTGCTAAAATTTCAGAAAATGTTACTTAATGAACAGTAATTGAACTTCATTATAATATAAATAGTTTTATAAGAAGTTTGAGCTAAATTACTTGAATAACCATGCTTAAGGTTGAGACCCAGGAGTGCTCCAGCCACATCAGCCTTTGCAAGTCTCACTATTCCTTTGAAGCAATGACCTTGTATGCTCTAGAATGAGATAGGAGTGCAGTCTCAGTGACAGCCACAAGCATTTCTCTCAGAAAGAAAAACTGTTTAGAAAGAGAAGTACAAAATGCAAGTGACCAAAAGAAATAAGACCCTGACTTTATGATTAATGTCTATGTGTGTATATATATATATATATATACATACACAGATGTTACTTTGCACATATAACAGATAACACCAGAAGGTAACTCAACATTACTATACTGATCTGAGAAGCTTGCTTTATCCTCACAGTTGTAGTGTTGGGGGTTAGTATTATAATCCAGAGCTTGGTAGAGCCTAAGGACAAAGAGCTGGGTCCCCTCTGACACCTCTAGTCCTCCCTGGAGAGCCAAAGGCAGAGTCAGGGCTAGGGCAGCACCTACAGCCCAAGTACAGCCTGTGGCTATGGGATTAAAGGGTTGGGAAAAGAAGGGAGTAAGGATATTGAGGACACGCTGAAAGCATTCATGAAAACACAGACACAGGTTAAACTGGAGAAGTTACCATTCCTCCTTCCTATACTACCAATCCTTCAATTTATTAGCTACAAAAGGGCTCAGGGTTTCCAATATGAGGTGTTTGGTTGTTTCATCTTTGACTCTTTCTGCAGGAGAACATGTCTTTTCTAGGCCACCTCTCCTACCCTCCTGAATGTCTGATGCAGGATGTATTTAGACAAGAGTAACACTGAGCTGATGACTTCCAAAGAATGATTGACAGCCTTCTAGGTATAGCAGCATTTTTCACCTTAATTCAATTAGCTTTTCTAGATATAAGAGTAGCAAAAGCTTAAAACCCCACCCAACTTGTGTCCTTCCTCACAAGCCAGCTGGTTAAGAAGGCTAAGAGGCTCTGTGAGCAAGATCCTGCTACAATGAAGGTGAGGAACAGCTTCAAACAAGCTTCTGTACAATATAAAAATCAACCAGTAAAATCCCAGTAAGGCAAGAATATATCTTTCTGTTTAGGATTCTAAAGCACATGGTAAAAAAATTACAGTGGCAACTGCTTAGAATTCCTCATTCGTGTACATTTAATAGACTCATTGCAACAGCTCTATTCAAGTCCCATTTGTATTATAACACATCACCATATGTAAAGAAATTCCTCTTACTGTCATTCTTCAGGACATCAAGTCACTCTTGACCTCTCATGCTCAAGGATGCACCACTGAAAGGCTTCAAATTACATTCACTTCAATTAGCTGCAAACTATTTCTCATACATAATTAGTCAAAGGGTTGCAAAGTTAATACTTCACAAAATTAGAAAGGATCTGTTTCCATGAGGATACTTACAAGGCCAAGTATTCCTGGATTAAGTTATATCAACAGAATTCCTTGCAAAGAATTCCAGCTAACCATCTGATACAAGGACAAATTCAGTATTTCCTTTCCTAGCTATGCAGTGTCTGATAAATGGAGAAGTGCCTGGAAGGTAAAGGATAGAATGAGCTGTAATAAATAAATATATCATAAATCATGTTAAAACCAGTGTGTAGGGAGGGGCAAACACTATTTTTTTTACACACATTTATATGCTTTTATAGAAATACACCTATTTTAAGGAAAATGGAGGGGGGGAAAGATAAAAATGTTTACTGAATAGTTTTAGGCACTTTTGCTGCATAGATTGTAGAAGGTGTCTGACAGACACATTGAACATTCACACACACACCCCTACACCTAGGAATATGCTGTAATACACAGGAAAATAGTGATTAAGCCTCCCTAAAAATATAAAATGAAGCTATGTAGATCCTTGTTCACATTTTCCGAGTTCCACCGTTCCTCACAATTTGAAACTTGCCTGATTTTCAGCTCACAGAGGCAGCATGTCACAGAGATGATTTACCAAGTTTATTATCTGCTAAACCACAAGAAACACGTTAAGTATGAGATTACTGCAATATGATTTACTGCTCTATTATGCTAGGAAAATGGAAACAACCATTTTTAAAGACCCTTCCCTTTTTCTGTCTAATATCCTAAGAATTAACTTCATGAAGAACAAAGGCAAAGTAATCCCAAGCATTAGCCAAAAGCCAAAGCACCACACCACCAGGCAGCGAACACACAACTGCAAGATAAACCCAGATCATGACTCAAGAAGACAATCACTTCCAAACAATAATCCAGGGAAGCTGAAAGCAGCATTGCTGCAATGTTGACTTGTTTTTCTATGGACAGAGTTGTGAGAAAAATGGGAATTCTCCTCCAGGGAAAAGAGCTATAAACAAGAAGCACATATGGAAAGGGTTTGTGGGTTCACAAGTTTTGTCTGCTCTTCTCCAGCTCTGCCAGGTGACTCAATTGAAAACTATGTCTAACTTTCCACAAAATGAAAGGTAGAATCATAGAATCATTAAGGTTGGAAAAGACTCCCAAGATCATTGAGTTCAACAGTTAACCTAACACTAAACCATATCTCTCAGCACCACATCTCCATTTATTTTCAATCCCTCCAGGGATGATGACTCTATCGCTGCCCTGGGCAGCCTGGACCAATGCTTAACCACTCTATCTGGGAAGAAATTCTTCCTAATGTCCAACCTAAACCTCCCCTGGTTCAACTTGAGGCTCTTTCCTCCTTCCACCTTTTTTGTCATCAGGTTAAGGCTAGATTGTTCTCTGTCCAACATTCCATTTTTGGCTTATAAACTCTTTAGGGCACAAGAGACACTGTTTTCACAGGCAAGTAATTCCCAACTCCCTTCCAGGGTCTGCTGCCACATGTGAAACAGAGATGGAGTGAATCACACAGTACCTTAGAGGTCATGTAAAGTGGAAGAGGCCAGGACAGCGACAAAGGAAAACAGAGTAAATCTAATTTGACTTCTGTGTAAACAGAAGATGCCTGGTTGCAACATAAGCCATCCCTGGAAAAAACCACCACACCTTCATTACACAGATGTACCAAGTCCTACACACCTAAGTGAGGGAGTAAGCAGCAAATTTCAGCATTCTTGCAGGCAGCACAACACAGCTCTGTGATTTTTCTCTCATTAAGAGGAACAACTTGTTTTGTTAAAAACAACCCAAACCCAACAGACACAATCTGTGCAGATCCAGGCAACAGCATGTGGGATCTAACCATCCTAAAGCAGAGTATTTTCATGGGATCAAAGGGAAGATGTAAGACTCAAAACCCAAACACTGAGGTTTATAAGCAATTCTTGCTTTTTCATTTTTGAAGAGTAGAAAAAGTACAATTCCATTTGATATGCAAGTGTGCCCAGAGCTCCTTTCTTGCAGATACTGTCAGATAAAGCGAGAAACTCTTTGCATGAAGTTATTTCTTCAAACAAGTATACAGTTTGCAATAAACCAGTTAAATACCAACACCTATGTGCATGCACTAGAAATATATGCATGTACACATGAAAATGTTCCACAGACACCAGATTCCCTAGCCAGATGAGCAGCAGAGATATCAAAAATAGTCAGAAGTTAAAATTCTTCCCCTGCCTGTGTTAAATACAGACTTCTGAGGCTGTCTCCCTTCTCCTCCCCACAAATTCCCAGGGTGATCCTGGTGACACTGGCAATGAGAAAGCATGTGCCCTGCCTGGATTATCCCTTCACCAAAGAGAAGCACCTTAAAAAGTTCAAGCTAAACTTTTCCTTTAAAAATGCCTTTTCCATCCTTATCAGAAGTATGAGCTAGGAAAGGGAAGGACATTTTCAACACGGTTTTATTTCATTTTGCTACACTCCCCAACCATACATCTCCAACATAAAAGCCAAGGCTTAAACCACAGCACTGAGGACCTTTCCAACCATCCAGCTGCCATCACACCACAAAGCCTGTATCCTCCAAACTGGTCATTCTGGACAAGTGCTGCAGGGGACATCTATCCCCTCAGGTGCTAGAGTAAGAGAAGAGAATCAGACAGTGTTCTGATGATTCTTTGTGACTCACCTGGGGACCATGCAAAGGAGCTGTTAGGTTTTGAAGGGCTGTGGGAACACCATCAAGGCTTCACTGAGAGCTTTTCAAGTAGTGTGAGCTGTTTGTTCCCCATCCCAGTTCCATCCATTGCACGAAGAGATAGATATGTATACACACACACATTTTATGCTCTCAAAGAGAAGTGTGCCTTCCTCTGAAAAATACTTAATAGAGTATGATTTCTTTGCAAGATTCCAGTGGGACTTCTAAACATACTTTTGTGCCTCGTCTTTGGTTAAGACAAAAAAAAAAAACCCAAAAACCAGAAAGATGACATTTTTTTTCCCCTTCATGACAGCTAAAGGTACCAGATTTGAATCATAAATGAACTACACTGCAAAAAAGGCAGAGCAGTAACCACAGGACAGAATGACAGGACAGGACATGCACTTTTTGAAGTCACTTAATCCAATCGGCACTATAATAAAAAAGAAAATCCATTTCATTTTAAACTCTTTGGCAAATTTTTACTGTTTGCCAACACTGTAATTTAAACCTCAGTCCACATGCCCCAGTCTGTCAGGGCATCCTCCCTAATGGAAAAATCATGGGAGAAACAAGCAGGAGTTTGCTTTCTAAAGTTGTGGTGAGCCAAGTGCCTGATGGACATCACAGTCATCCAGACAGCAAAGGAAAAGATGCTGGGACACATTGGCAATGTCAAATATTAAGTCCTACATACTGATTCAGCTTTACACACTGGTCTGGAGAGATTGCAATTAACCTAAACTTGAGGTATAAATATACACAAATATGTACAGTACACATACAGGAAAATAGTTTTGCATTTGTAACATCAGGAACCTTAAAAATACTGGAAAGTTGGTATCTATGCCATTGATTTGCTCACTATGTTACTGGAATAATGAAGTCAACATCTTCAGCTAGAGAGGACTACAATGGAATAATAAAAACTCAAAATCAGAAGCTCCTTCCTCTCACTTCATCTTCACCATGCTCAACAGTGGGCTCTTCTGAGTGGCTTTATCTTCACAAGAAGGTTGATCACAGCTTCTAAAGGCATCCTCAGAGGAAAAGAAACTGGAAACCAATCCAGAGCCATCAACTGCATCTTTTTGCTGAATGGTCTTAATTTATATACACATAGGTGTGTGTGCATCTATGTAGAAAATAAAGTTGAAATCAGTTTGGTATAAATACATCTAACCCATTAATTCTGCCACTGGGAAGGTAATCATGGGTACAGCTCTTCTCAAGCAATGTCTGTGCAAAGAGTTTATTAAAAATCATCTGATCTTAAGTCTTGACATCATCCATTCCAGTCCTTGGCACAGTCTGGAAACAAAAGAGATCATTTTAAGGAATACATGCAATTTTCAGGAGAAATTCAGTTCAAAGACAATTCTATGGCACCAATTTAAATTCCTCCTAAGAACTCTGTAGTCCTGACTAAAGGAATCATTTCCAGGAATGATTCACTCCAAGTGCAGCAGTTGCTAGCTCTTACTGCACACTTTATGGTTGAGAGACTTCAGATCCCAGTACTTCTAATTATGATTATTCTTAATAAACCAGGCCAGATTCCAGGTCATTCCAACCCAAATCTTATACAGGTTTATCACTGTGAGATGAGTCTGTGGATTTGATGAGAAAGTTGGCATGTTTTGAGGCCAAAAAGTGTAAGATCCTTATTGACAGGGGAGGAATGTGTGTTAAAACTAACCACCACAAGGAAAACACCAAAGCAATTCCAGATTCCCTTCCCACAGACAAGAATAACTCTCACCCCTCTCCAGTTAGAGCACAGCATGCCTGAATGTGCCACTGGTGATCCTTAATTGAAGTCAGCTTCAGGAACTGAGAGATTTCTGCTACTGTCATACACTCTTTAACATCTTGCTTGTTAGCAAAGATCAGCAAACCTGCTTTTTTTAAGTCCTAGGGAGAAAGAAGAAAAAAAAAAAAGATTATTACAAATCAGCCCTTGGAGGCAAAAGATGTGATAGTGAAGCAGAGAACCTTAAGTCCTAGCAAAAAAAAAGTCCTGAACTGTAAAATGCTGCAGGCTGACAGCCATGTAACTTCAGAAAATCCTTTGATCCAGCAGAACAAATATCCAATTTTTGCCTAGGATGATCTCTAAAACCACATACCGTACTTTGTTGTGCTCTGTGAGGATCAGAGGCACTCAGTATCCCATTTAACCCTGACCTTTGGGCATTCCAAACCAAACCCTGTGTTCTCCTGAGCCTGGCTTTTACCTCCACACCATACTTAACTGTATCAGCAGGCTTTTAGGATTGATTTGAGTGCCAAATCAGCAGTGTGTGGCAGGTCTGACATGAGGCACGAGTGGGTTCCCCCTCCAGAGTCAGAAGCAGCACTCTGGGAGGGAAATCCCACCCATCCCAAAGTGGGAAGGCTGATGCCGACAGCATCATGCAAGCTGCAGTAATGTTTTATTTAGAGGATACACAGAATTTGTGGGAAATCATTGCTTCCACTGCTTTGGAATTAAAGGGTGGATGTCTGCACGAACAAGCACATTACACTAAACTTCTTTATAAGGCCTATGTAATATTTAAACATCAGCACTAGCAATTTAGTGACTCTAGGGGCAAGCTGATTTTATCTCAAGCTGCTTGGAATGTCACTAGCACAGCCATTTAGTATGGAAAATCTGTCCCTCTGAAAGTAAAAAGGCAGGAAGCCAAGACAACTCATTCACTTCAGTGCCTATCAGGCACACTAACTCTTACAAGCAGTAAAATGAATTCCCAAAGGATCAACTAGTCCAGAAAAATAGTTGGAACTGACCTGGGCCACTAAATTATGCCTCAACAAAAATTCAATTGAGCTGGCTGGCAGAACTAAAAGATTTTCAAGGACTGGAAGGAAAACACTTTCTAAATGAGTGTTTGACTTTCAGTTCAACTTAGATGTATTGTTGTTCCCTTCCAACGTCACAGCATCTGGAGAGTTAGCAGAATAGACTGCAAACATCCTGTTGTAAAACAATGGGCACATTTACTATTAGCTGGGTGCTTCTGGAGCACAGAAATAGTCTCCCAACACCAAGCCAGGGCTGCTGGGAGTCCCAGACTTCCCTCATTCCAAATTCAGTTCCTTAACAACTTCTACATCTTCCTTTATAGATTACAGAACAGAAGATTTTGTTTAGTGACAGCAGAGACCCAACAGCCCAACAGTTCTCCAGGCTACAGGTAACACTCCCCCACAATCAAGAAAGCCAGACATACTTAATTAGATTTTATTAAACAGGCTTTTACTTTAAATACCAAAAACTAGGCAAAGCACTTGTTTTTTCTTCAATGCTTTAGACTACCATGGTCACTCAAAAGAAATACAGAGGCAGTCTTTGCCCTTTCTGGACTCTACTAATGAGTAGCTACTGTTTAAATACAGATGTAATATTTGGGGATCAATGTCATGCACATCTTTGTATTCTGCTACTTAAGCTGAGAAGCTCCTCAGTGTCATCTCACACAAACTGACCCAGCTTGCATTAAACTTGTCTTTTGAGTCCCAGAAGGAATCAAATGATCTTGGAAGTCTTTTCCAACCTTAATGATTCTATGAGACAGTGCAACCTACAGCTGGGAGAAAAGGATTGTCAATGCTTCTCTTGGGCTCACTGAAGAGGCCTTGCTACCTTCTGGCCTGTCTCCAGTCACAGCTGTAAGTGAGAACTTTCACAAACAGCACATAATCCTGCTTCCCTTCCCACATATCATCCAGACCTTACCCACAGACACATTAACAACAGAGAAAACATAAGGTCTACTCACCTCATGTGCTAACATTTTATAGAGCTCTTCTTTAGTCACAGAAATTCTCTCTCTGTCTGTGCTGTCCACAACAACTATCACAAACTTGAAAAAGTGAGAAGTGATTAGCCAGAGAACAAATTCTCTCTTCTGGTCACACATTTGTCAGCAGAACAGGTTCCTGCTCCCATCACATTCTGCAGCCAGCCAGCTAGATTATCAGTTATCATCCTGTTGCAGGTACACCTCTCCCAGACACAGTGTCAGTACCCCCAGCTCTGGTTTGTACACAAAGGTAGCTCTGACACATTCTGATTTTACATTTTCAAAGGAAAAATCTACACTGAAAGCAAGCATTTGTCTGTAATCCCAGATCTGGTTTTGTTCTTTGCTTAGCATAACTGAGGCAAAACACAGATCCCTCAATTTGCTGCAGCTTTAAGAGGGTGAACTGTATCAGCCTTCTCCCTCCACTTCAAAAACTAACAAGCATAGAGAAGCCTGCAAGGGACTTAGAAGTCCCACAAGCTCCATACTTCAAGAGCATGCATGCAGCATCTTCTAGGGAAGCACAGGAGAACAAAGTTAATTATTATGAAAACTAACTTATTTTTAAACCCACATTTGATAACACACAGGAAACCTTGACTTGAATCATTATTTTAATCAAGTTCAGCATATGGTTGGACTTGATGATCTTAAGAGATCTCTTCCAACCTTAATGATTCTGCAATAGGTGCTGCAACTTCATTGCTAAAGAGTTGTTAACATTCTTGAGAGTGCTTCTTCAAACTGATGATGGGAACTTGCAGGACCAAGCTCCTAAATCTCAAAGGAAAACCTTGGGGTTTCCAGTCTTACTCTTGTGGGGTTACAGGGGCTTTAGAGCAGTTGCTGCAGAGAAAGAGCAGTCATGGTCCCCCCATGAGGGACCTGTACACATTGAGATCTGCAATATCAAGAAAAACTGGCATTGCCCTGCCCTAAGGTTGCAGATCTCCAGACACAGAATCCTTACAAACGGGTTGGGTTTAGCTGTAACTCCATACTACACATCTCACAGAAGAACTACAACAGTGAGCTCGCTAAGGAGGAGACCTCAAAAATCACCAGAGGAGTAGCACAGTTACTACACCTTCTAGAAGCCCTCCTGGCCCAGACATCCCCCAGCAATGGTCACCCAAAGCCCTCCCAGGAGGCACTGACTCTCACCTCAGTGTTTGTGTAGTAGGTGTTCCAGGAGGAGCGGAGAGACTCCTGCCCTCCGATGTCCCACATCAGGAAGCGCGTGTTGTTCACCACAATCTCCTCCACGTTACTGCCGATGGTGGGCGAGGTGTGCACCACTTCATTCATGGAGCTACGAGGGGAAAAGACCAGAGGGGTGAGGAAGTGCCAAAGCTGGGCAGCTACCTGAAGCATCAGGCATCTAAGCACCCCTACTTCTAAAACCAAATGACCTTAGTGGTTATTCTGAGGTGGAAAGCTTAGTGGAGGGATTTTAGCAAACCCTCCTTGCAAGGTTTGACAGTGGAAGGTAAAGGAAAAGAATAATAAATAAAGATGGCAATAAAGGACTTGGTGAACTATACAATAATCAAATGACAGAGCTCAGAGAGCATTCATCAGCAAAACTGTAATTAATAAATCACAGACTCATTAAGAGGTCATGGAAAAGACCTTTCAGATCAAGTCCAACCATTAACCTGACACTGCCAGATCACCACTAAACCATGTCCCTCAGCACCTACACATCTTTTCAGTCCCTCTGGGGATGGGGACTTCACCACAGCCCTGGGCAGCCTGGGCCAGGGCTTGGAAGAGATGTATCTTAAACACCCTTTCCTTGGCTGACCCTGCAGCTTTTCACATCTTGCAGTTTGCTATAAGATAGGGGCATTTTTCCCTCCTCCCCACTAACAAAAGGGAAGCATGAAGCTAAATGGCATTTTGAGACACCTGCTCACAAAATCCTGCACCCACCTGAAGGGTGGGAGGAGATCTGAGCATGGGAAGGGGAAGAAATGAAGTGTCTGTGGAGCTGCCATGGTCTGTTAGAAGAATCATCACTCCAGTAGCTGCTGTGACCCTCCACAACATCAAAGCAATAACCAGTGCCCTAAGCAACACTGTCCATCCTGCTAGCTGTTTCTGCCCGTCTCTTACAAAAACAGTTACACATATTCATTCATGCTCTGAACATTTATGTGCCACAAACAAACAGCAAGAGAAAAAAACGGGCTATGCACAGATGGAGGTAAGGTTTAAGGAGCACTCAAGCAGAAGGAAGAGAGCACAGTCCTCACACAGAGCTCCACCACAGAAGGGGAATACAAGAAGAGAGAAGGGGAAGTCCTGTGGAGCTCAAAAGGGTATAAAGGAAAAGAAGACATCTAGAGATCCGCTGTACAAAAGGGAAAGGCAAACACTGAGACTGCAGAAGTAACAAGATGAGAAAAATCATGAGACATTTGTGGAGGAAGTTGAAAGACACAGGCAGCATTAAAATGCACTGAGGAGGGCCTTCAGCTGCAGCAGTTACTAGTATTAAAAAGCACTCTTTCTTCTATTCAAGCTTTTTAAAACCTCTCCAGATTTAAGTAACAATAACAACCTTCACCTTCTCACTCTCTCTGCTAGGGCATAAACAGCTGGAAGTGCTGCCCAAGTTTCATGTTTCAGCAGATCATCATTTGACCAAACCCAAACATTTTAAGCAAGCATATTTGAAGAGCAGGATTGGACCATATCACTGGACAGGAATATTTCTGATACTGACTCAGGAACACCAACTAACAGCAGACTTCTCCATGTGAGAGACCACAAAGCTGTTTCTGTTACAAACAGACCTTGAGTCTCCTGTCCCACCACAAAGCTTCCAGTCTGTGGACTGATCTGTACTCTTTTATCCAAATGCAGTTGAAAAGCAGAGATAGGAAGCTCATTCAAGTTCCACTTAAACCAGCAGTAAGGTTAACCCAAGATCAACACAAATCAAAGCCACTACTAAAGGCAGAAGCTGCATGACAGCTCCTAAGGCTGGTGTCTCAAAACAAGCCCAGGCAGCAGCCCTGGGTTCAGCCAGCACTTAGCCTTCCTCTTTCATCCCCTACCACAAACAGCATGAAAGCACATCTTGGGACATAGGACACAAGTCATGGCAGGGAGAGATCAAGCTTCACCACTTTGCTACTCACAGAAGAGTCTGTTGAGTATTTACATGCTGCAGCATGGATCAGTTTAACAGCATTGTCCTGCAGCTAAACCTCAATATAATCATATTCTATGGAGCTGGCAAACAGCCCACACAGAGACACCAAAGGCAGCTGGGATTAAGTGGTAATAGCAATTTAATCTGATAAATAAAAGCCCTGAACAAAACCTTATTCATACACCAGGCAAAACACAGACTTTTCCAAACTCCCAAGAGCACGCTTTGACCCACTGCCATGCTGGGCAGTTATCTGCAGCCTAATTCTCACAAAGTAAAAACTAACAAGAGCAAAGCAGCAACAAGTCAGTTATATACACAATGGACACCTTGACACAGACACATCAGCTGCAGTTGGTACTTACAATTGATACAGAATGGTCGTTTTCCCTGCATTGTCCAGACCAACAATGATTACTTTGTGCTCTGAAATAGAAACACCACTAGTAAGCCACAGAGTTAACTTTGCTATCAGGGTAACAGCTGTTATGAAACAACCTTAGTGTTGCATTTCAGACTGAGTTTCTAAGCAAACACTGCCAAACATCAGGTGCCACATTTCACTGGCCATACCTAGAAGTTCCTTCGCCTCTGCAGAGGTCACAAACTGTTCTGAGGAGGTGATTGTCAATTTTTCCCTGTCTGCACACCTACAGGAGCAATTTCTGAGAGATTACAAGTGAATTTTTTCCTTCTTTAAACCGCTGGAAGGTTGAACCTGTGTTCATTTCCAAGGCTGTACTTTCCTTAAGGCCTGCAACAGCTTCATCTGTTTGCAAAGAGCTGTCAAAATCCACCCCAATAAGGCTCACTTGTGCTGTAAAAGCAGGGTGGTCCACCTCTCTTCTTCAGTGGCCTCTTCTCCTTTCAGCAGGTTTGGAACCCAGAGAACAGATTTGCTCATGAATGTTTTGCAGCACACACCCAGTTCAGTTTTAGGTGAACCAACAAGTGCTACACAAAACTATCCTGACACATGTGAACATATTTTGGAGCTCAATGCCAGAATGAATTATTGTGCTTATTTAGCACCTTCTCTCCTACACCATCACAAAATTGGATTTGAACTCTAGAGTTGGTCTTGTCAAGTACATTCCAATTTATGATCTCCAGGACGAGTGAGCAGTGCCTGCTCTCAGCTTTTCCTTACACAAATAACCTTGGCTTCAACAGGACTATTCATCCAAGGAAAGGCTTTGTGAGAAGAGGCTTTCTTCCCCTCCTTTCCAGTGGTCCACAAGGGCAACAAAAAGCCATTCTAAGTCTGCCCAAGCTTCAGAGAACCAGAGATCAATTTCTCCTGTTAGCACAGTACGCTCATCACATTGATTTATCACAGAGGAGAGAGGGAGGGGTCAGGGGTCAGGTAAGTGGGGTTTTTCATGGCTTTGATTTTATCAATATTGTGTGGTTTTGCAGAGTTGTCTGATGGAGCATCAAAGATCAATTCCAGGTTGAATAACTTTGCATAACTGCACAATATTGTATAAATATCTGCTTACCTGACCCCACATAACTAGGTACTTTTGTTTCTGGTGGGATGTTGCCAGCATAGTGGATATTATGAAATCAGCTGGAACAGAAGATCTGAAGTGGATGCTACAAGACAAAAATATTTTGTTGGATTTGCACTAAGTGTTAAGGGGCATATAATTGGGACATTGAACATGCATGGGAAAGCACATTTCAGTTCACTCAAAATCCAATTTACAAGGACATATAAACACAGAGAAGAATGCCAGCACGTTTTAGAGTTGCAGTTCCCAATAAACTCTTACTCTAAGAACACAGGAGTTACAATCCTGAAATTACTTAAACCTTCAGTCAGTAAATGAGCTATTTCACCAGATATCGAGGTTTACTATTTAGAACCACCAACAATGCCCCCTCTGCAGACAAGAAGATGACCCTACACGCCACAGCGCAACACAGCTCTATTCTTTCGGCACGCATTAATAATTTAACAGCCATCTTTCAGGTAATAAGCTTTCCAACGACTTAGAGAAGAGGGGTAGGGAAGAGGTTAAAAACTCTCCAACTTTCCTGGCCCCAGCTTGTCCTCCAGGGCCACCCCCCTGGCCAAATCTGCGAGCCCGTGGCCAACTCGCCCTTTAGCTTCAGTGGGCAAAGCTGGGCTGGTTTAGCAGCGCGGGAACTCGTCCCTTACCCTCCCCACGAGCGATAGGGGACCCGCCGCCTGCGGCGCCGCCTCACTCCGCCGGGGATGGCCCTCAGGGCCGACTCAGCCCCTGCGCGCCCTGCCACCGCGTCCTCAGGCCGCCTCCTCCTCCTCTTTCCCCTCACCCTGATGGTTGAACAGCCTCCATATCCTGGTGAAGAGGATCCCCATCCTCAGCCGGAGGGCGGCTGCAGCTCCGGGCCTCGCCGGTTCCCTCAGGGGGAGGTTATCCCGTTGGCGGGCCGCCGGCGCCTTCAGGGCCAGGCCCAGCGCCCGCTTTGCCGAGGGAGAGGCGGGCTAGGGCCTCGCCGGGCCTGCTCACGCTCGGACATCGCCACCGCCGACACTACCACCCGCTCGTTCCTATCGCCTCAGAGCCGGCTGCGGGGCGACGGAGAAGCGACGCGCCGAGCCCCGACCGGACACCTCGGCGGCCACCGTAGGGCCGGGGCGGGCGGGGGCGGGCGCGTCCATGTGACGTCAGGGGGCGGCAGCCGTGACGGGAGCGCGCTAGAGGGAGAGGCTGCGGCAGGAAGCAGTCGCGCTGGAAGAGTCGGCGTAGAGATCAGTGCAGCCTTTCAGTATTTATAAGGGCTAGAAGAAAGACGAGGAGACACATTTTAGCTAGGCCTGTTGTGACAGGACAAGGGGTCATGGTATGAAACTAAAAGAGGAGATTTAGACTAGATATCAAGAAGGAATTTCTGACTCTGAGGGCAATGAGACCCTGTCCCAGGTTTCCCAGCGAGATGGTAGATGTTCCATCCCTGGAACCATTCCAGGTTGTCTGGGGCTTTGAGTAATCTGATCGAGTTGCAGAGGTCCCTGCTCATTGCACTGGAGTTGGACTAGATGACCTTTAAAGCTCCCTTCCAACTCAAACCAGTCTGTGATTCTTACTTTTTAAAGCATCTAGGACCTCCTAAAAATAAATTTCTCTGCCTAAATATGCCACAGTGCTTTAAAACCTCAGGGACTTTTAAAGTACATAAGGAAAAACATCTTTGCTGTGAGGGTGGCAGAGCCCTGGCCTAGGCTGCCCAGAAAGCTTGGGGAGTCTCCTTCTGTGGAGAGATTCCAAAGGTACCTGACATGATCCTGGGCAATCTCCTGTGAGTGACCCTGCTTTAGCAGGGTGTTGGACTAGATGATCTCCAGAAGTCCCTTCCACTCCCCACGGTGCTGGATTCTGGGATTCTGTGTCCGGTGGCTCCGTATACCCTATGCTTCGAGGTTAGGTCCCCTGCTGCCACACTGAATCTGACAGCACTGCAATTCCAGGGGTTTTGGTGATCACAGCTCAAGGTTTTTAGGTGATGACAACACCTCTGGCAGGATGCTGGTTCCTGTTACTTTAGCAGAGAATTCCATGCTGTCTCTTCCAGACACAGCATCTTTCAGTGCTTTCTTGTTTTCAAGACTAAAAGAACATGAAATACTGTTCATAATATTACTCATTCAATTCTTAATACCTCACATCATCCTGATACTTGTTTCTGTCTAGGAACTCTCATGAAATTAACATGAGACCATACCCAGGAGCAGATCCAAAGACCATTAACTTTCATGAGAATCCTTCAAGCTCAGCAGTTGGCTGAAAGTAGTTTACTTCTTGACAGAACTGTGAGCTATTACATGTGTTTATGCACTTCTGTGTTGCAGCTATTTCAAAAGAAACACAAAAGATAGATTTAAAAATAAACCTCATTCCTTTCCCCCACCAGATGCATCTCATTCTTCAGAATCTCATTAATTAGTACTAAAAATGCTACCACGTGGAGCTGCTGCCAAAAGCTATTGGATGCAAACAGCTGAAACACCAGAACACTGAATGATTTCCTCCTCTGAGCTGTTTCCCAGTCCTGAATGCAGAATACAAAGAAACCCCAAAGACTTTTCAACAGTTTGTAGTTTTTCTGAATTTATTGTAGAAAAGTTAAGTGTAATGCAGTTCATTTTTGTACATCTAAAGTCCATAAACCCAACCCATAGAAATGAGGATACTATCTGCATGCAGGCTGCATTGTCTCTGTTAAATGGTTCTGATCACAAAAATAACATCACTTTTGGTTTATTTTTTGTTGGGGTTTTTTTTGTTGTTTTTCTTTTTCCTTGGAAAGCCACTAAAAGCAGAGGGAGAGCAAAGCATGCAACACTGTACACATTTGCATAGTATATTTTACCCAGCATGCCTTGTAGAATGCTACACATACAGTATCTATAGAAGGAAAAACAGAAAGGGGCAAATCAGCAGAAAACACAATTTGGTGAGTATTTTTGTTTATAGTAAAGGCAGTAATGTCTTTACCAATGTAACTCTGAACTGGCTCCCAGTTAGGCTGGAGGTAACAGCACCAGGCTATTACTGGGAACCAGTCTGGGTGAGAAACAGGGATTTTCTGGGATCTAAGAAGCCCAAGGTCCATAGTTTGGAGTTTGAATCATAGAATCAATAAGGTTGGAAAAGACCTCTAAGATCATCAAGTCCAACTGTTTACCTAACACTGCTAAGTCACCACTAAACCATGTCCCTCAGCACCACATCTCCATGCTTTTCAACCCCTCCAGGGATGGTGACTCCACTACTGTCCTGGGCAGCCTGGGCCAGGGTTTGACAATCCTTTCAGCAAAGAAATTGCTCCTAACATCCAACCTGAACCTCTCCTAGAAAACTTGAGGCCATTTCCTCACATCTTGTTCCTTGGAAGAAGAGATCAACCCTCACCTCGCTCCAACCTCCTTTCAGGGAGTTGGAGAGAGCAAGAAGGTCTCCCCTGAGCCATCAATCCATCTAAGCACAGATTTCTTTAGCTGACTTTTCTGTATGTTTGAAATTCTCAGATACAGAATTTTGGGTGGACTCTTCCAACAGCTCTTAGGGTGTAAAGTTCTCCTGTCTCCCACTTCCCTGTCCCCATGCACAACAGCAAGTTGCTCTGTAGCCCCAAGAACTTCTTTACTGGGAGGATATCATTCCAGACCTTGGGCTACTGGTGTATTTGTGGTATAGTCATCAGTCATATGCCAAAATCTATACATTGGCCAAAGTTAGATGTTAATAATGTAATTTCAGCTTTGAGGAAGAAATTAGTAGAAATGGAGTTTCTATTTTTAAAAGGTTTTGGGTTTTTTTTCATTCATTAATATGGAAGGAATAGAAGTTCCTGAAGAATCAATCACATGAGTGAAACAGAAGGCTTAGAAATGACCTGAAGTTATGAGTCAAACTGATCCAAACTGTGCCGGAGCCACTGAGGCTGGATCAAAAACCCCATCCCTCTTTCTCCAAAACACAACACCAAATCCAAGAGTGGAATAAATTTGTGCTATTACAAATGTGCTTCTTTTCCCTTGCTCTGTTTATACATCATTGGCAAACTATATTCCTCTGGACTATATAATAGATTGTCTCCCTATATTGATTTTTCTACTGCTTCTACAGAGTAGAATTAGTACCAAAGAGGATTGTGGTGTTAAACTGAATGACTTTTTTTTTTTTTCAGGGAATATTGCTAAAGGCATATGATAACCACTCTGTGACATTTATGGGCAGACCCTGCACATCTCAACTTTTGGATAAGACAGGAACAAACACTGTGTCCAGCTGTAGGTGTCACTGCCAAGAAATGGGAGGGGGAAAAGGCAAACCTATGACACATCACCAAGCCAATGCTACTCCCAGTTTCACCTCTCAAAGGAATAAAGGATTGGCACACTCATACTAACAGTTTTAAATGATTGATTTCCACCTTCTCCCCAAATTCTCTACATGGATTCAATTACAATATACCTCTTGACTTCTTAAAGGGATTCCATAAATAAGGAAAGAGACCTTAACACAAATTTCCACACTAAGGAGTGTTTTCAGCTCTTTTTCCAAGTTAATTCCTTACAGTTTTTCTACAACATCATTAAAACATCCCTCTCTTTTTAAAGACATTTATTTTTCTACATAAAATAAACTGGATTTGAATTATGTAACAAAGGTGATTCAAATGACAACTCTCACACAATATACCTTCTTTTAGAATCATTTTGAAGATAATAGGAATTTAATTCCCCCAGAGATAAACTGGCCACATTACAACATCTGGTTTCTCTTTGTTTGAAGGAATGAGGGGTAACTGACACAAAACCCATGGATCCAAGCTTACATTAATACCAACCAGGCTAGTACAACCCAAGTTTAAAAATACACATTTTTACAAGTGAAAACAATTTGTCTCATTGGTATTTTACAAAATATGCATCTTATTTGTGTTTTTTTTTCATTTGTGGCCTCTTAATTATTTTTTGCTTGAAAGAAAACTGAAGCCCATGGAATCAAGGACAGGCTTCAGCAGCACTGAGTTTGGGAAACTAAATAGAGCAGAGAACACATTTAGTACATTGTAAAAGAAAAATTGCTCCAGAAAGCCTTAACTTACCCCAATCGGTATGCTCTGAAGTAAGAGTATTAACAATCTCACTTTGAGAGTGGTCATGTCAGTAAAGAGCAAAGATTGCTCTCTACTGTTTCAGAGAAGTCTGAGATAGAGAGCAAACTGAACTTGAAGTTACAGACCTATCCACATCCAGAGGAACTACCATCACCTTGTCACTCCTACAGCTCCCTTCCCTCCTTGTTGTAATGTTCACTCTCTTAAGCACCTATTAAGCATTATTTTAAAAGCAAGGAGCACAAGAGACCAAATCTCCAAATATCAACTTCAGAAGCAGCTTTTGCACTGGGAGAAAAAAAACAGTGACACATTTTTGAGTGTGCAGCAAACCCAACAGCAACACTGCATCTGTGTCCACCCAGCTCCAGAGCCACCTCTGGACTGACCTGGGTCCATCAGACTTAACTCAGAGAGGTGGTATCAGGGGCAGGCACAGTGACCTGTTTAGAAAACAGGCATTTATTTTATTTGGCTCAAGGTTTGTAAACTGGAATTGGCTCTAGAACAGCTTTAGCTGCATTCCTTGAAACATCACCTCATTATCTGCTCAGCTAGAGAACATCAGCAGCTGAAAGTTGCACATCCTGTGGGAAAAATGTTCATCTATGGAACTAGTGAAGCAACTTGTATAGCTGTGAAGTACAACTTGCCATAAATATTTTAAATTAAGAGTTTAATAATTAATTGTCTTTTAAGTGGCTTCACATTTTAAAAGACTTTGTTAGTTCATTCTCAAACACCAGAATGCACTGACATATATTGTCTCTACCTATTGAGACTCTTGTTATCTCCTCATTGGTCCAAAAGTGTCCTCATGAAAAACTCAGATAACAACTAAAAAAAAATTTTAAAAATCAAATAAAATAAATGTTTTATAAAGATTTCTAAAATCCTGTGGGTAAGTCAGAGCTCAGGAACAGAACTGTGCTCTTGAATAATGTTTTAATAAGAGGAAGAAAAGGAATGAGGACTGGAAAAGTAGCCTTATCCCTTCCTGTTCATGAATACATGAACTTCACAGTTCTCTAGTGCACAGTATATCACACTAGAGCTGATTAGTGTTGCTGGAGTTCTACTACAGACACTAGGAGTTACCATGTCCTCATCACCAGTGTAACTTGTACTGATTACCATGGTTCCTAAAAATAATTGGCTTTATAAAGTAAAGAGTTCTCATAGCTTGTATCTAGAATAAATTAATCGTCTATTAACATGTTTGGTATATATATGTCTTCAAATAGCTAAAAAAACCCAAAACAGCAAGCAATGAGACGTGCTGGATCACTCCTTACTGGTTTCTTGGATTAAAATGGAACAGGCAGTGGGAGAGGAGAGGAAAAACTAATTGCAGATGAGAGTAAAGTAAACTTAAAGCCACATTGTAATGGAATTCAACGTGTTCTTTCAAGGCAATACCTGAACATAAAGTTCATTGCTGGGAGGGTGCCAGAGCCCTGGCCCAGGCTGCCAAGAGAGCTTGGGAAGTCTCCTTCTGTAGAGAGATTCCAAACATGCTTGGAGATGATCCTGGGCAAGCTACTGTGGCTGACCCTGCTTCAGCAGGGGACTTGGACTGGATGATCTCCAGAGGTCCCTTCTGACCCGCACCATGCTGGGATTTGGGGATTCTGGGACACGTGACTTCCCTCACAAGCACTGTTTTTATTAGAACAAAGTAGTTTTGGCACTTCAGATGCTTCAGGTGATGGAATTTGTGCATTCTATGTGGTGTAGATCTTTCCCTTTGCTAGCATGACATGGAAGACTTGAAAACAAGGCTCCAAAAGGCTCTAGAAATAAATGAGAGTTTTGTCTAGGAAATGATAAAGCAGTAACCTTGTTTACTAGAAAATATATGTAGGTGCTTTGCAGCCACCTGTCAGTAAAATGCAAGTATCTTCAAGCAGTTAAATGATCTGATCCCTAATGCTACCACAGACTAAAGATAAAGAGCTGTCTAATCTAGGTTTATACATCTCAGTGCATCCTTTGCAATTAATACTTCAATGCACACAAACAAGAAACTTATTAGTAAAGCTTATAGAAAAAAATCTTTTGCCTAATGCCTTCTTTCTCATGCAGGTAATGTGTGCTGTACATGGAACAAAGGTTGGTAAAAGCCACTGGAGAAGGCTCCACTGTGCTAGAGCAGAGATACCAGAAGGCAGCAGCTGATGCTACCGTTCCCAGCCCAGATCCTGCCATCCTTCCTCAGCCTAAATGCCCTTTGGGACTCCACCAGCATTCAGCCTGAGAAGATCAAACAGGATCAGGTCTGTCACATCCATTCTGAACTCTGTTACTCCAATGGATGCAGAGATTTTCCTTGTTTAATTGGTTAACTGGCCCATTGGGATCATCTCATGGTGCTGGAGGATGCCTTTTTGGCAGTGAAGTCATTTAATAATGAACCATGCAGCCCCAATCTTTAAATGCTGCTGGAGATGTACCTCACTGTGAGGTCTACCAGACAGGAGATGAATTACTTTCTCTTGCTGTTAACACTGAGATGATAACCACTGGAAAATACCAGTGATCTTTGCTAACTGGTCCAGAAAGCAGAAGAAACTAATATTCAGGGAATTCATTTAGTGCTACATGCTCTTAAAGCCTACTTTTAGCAGGCTTTGGGAAGAAAAGAAGCCAACATAAAAGTTAATGATCCTCATTTGGGGAAAAATAGCTTTGACATGAACCTGCATCTAAAAGCCACACGTTCAGCAAAGTTCTGTCAGCTTTAGGAGAGGCAGTGGGGGATTCAAGAGTCTCTGTGGAAAGACATTAGTGGTCTGGACTAAACAGTCAGTGATGGTCAGTTTGCCAACCACACTGGATCTAAGGCTTCACTGAGGATGTAAGACACAAAGTCCAATCACATAAATTCATCTAGGTAAAGAAACTGAAGACTCAGGAGGTGAACAGAAGTGATTGTTAGGAAGTAAGGCAGCAGTATCTCCAAAGATTCACCCTAGTTCTATGACTCAGCAATGTCAACTCTACAACTTTACTGGGAGCAGATTTTCTTTCTGATACTCTCTTTCTATTGCAGCTAATTATGCCCAATAGGTTAGTTTAAATATTTGTTATTAATAAATAGTTAACCCCACTCCCTGCCCTCACTTTTCCTTACTGAAATTTCACCTGATCTTCTGGAGAGTTCTTGTGCGATGCTGGAATTCTCAGACATTCAGAGCTGGATTTGGGAGGATGTAGGCAGGTACTGGGATGTACTGGAATGTAGATACTCTACACACTGGGTAAGAAGAGTGCATTGTTTTCCATTTAAAAAGGCAGAATCCTAAAAATGGGAGAAAAAATATTCTGTCTCTATACACTACTGTTCCATTTTGGGACTACTAGCTGTATTCAGGTAAACAAGAGAAAAAGAAAAGACTATTCTTAACCCCCAACCTATTCTCAGATTTGTTCCTTTTGCTCTGTTCCCTCATCCTGTCACAGTTCATCACTGCTGACCCCAACAAAAATGTCAGTGCTGGCAAAAGTCAAGAAATCTTTTTGCTGCAACATTCATGCCAGCTCTAAAAAGAATTTCAAACTGGAAAGTGTTTTGTGACTGCTGCAATGATTTGTGATATTTGGCACTCTCCAGAAAGTTTACATTTGGTTTGTCAGAAAAAAAGCCATTCTGGAAATAAGGAGTTAGAATAAATCCTTTTTATTCTAACTTCCAATGTCAATTGAGCTTCCAGCAAACAAATACTGGCACTGACTTTCTGCCTTCTCCTGGTTTGTAATTTGCTGATTTTTTCACTTGTCATTATTTTTTCCACTTGATTGCAACATGCTCAAGTCGACTTTCCAGTCAATTCACCCAAATTCCAACAGGAATTGGTTTATAAATTGGTTCCAACTGGAACTGGTCACTTGGAATTTCCAGCACAGGAAATTATGTTATAAGTGCCTTGCTAAGTACCCAAAATTACAAACGGATGTGTCTAATACCTAAGGATAAGGAAAAGTATGGCTAGAAACGCAAATGCTGTACTAAATAAACCCAAAAGAATCCAAAGAAACAAGATTGGGCAGAAACAGAAGGGCATGGTAACTTGGGTTTTTTTTGCCCCCTACTTAACATCAGATGACAGCAGAGCACAGCTGTAGTAGAACTGCACGACATCTGCCAAAAGAAGATGATTTTGTTTTGTTTCCTAGCTAAGTCATGGCAAGTTAGCAACTGATGAATCCTATTTTTTCCCCCAGGTTCTTGACCTCAAAGGCGATGTCGGGAATCGTGGCTGTATCCTCCCGGGGATCCTCTGTTCCTGTGGGCTTTGTAAGTGTCCTGGTAGGAGTCAGAGTATTCTTCTTCCACTAGAGGATAGTGATCTCGGCTGTGTTGGGAACTGGAAGACAAGCGGTTCCTGCTCTTCCGAGCCCTCTCGTTGTGGTAGTTCTCATCTGAGGTCATGAGGCTTCGGCGCTCGATGGGAGAGTTCTCTGCAGAGTGGCTGCTGTGCCTCACACGTTGGCTCTACGAGTGCCAAGGAAGCCAAGTGTTAATACAGACAAGGAGTGTTGCACATCTCTTAGCTTCTCTTGAGATTTAATCTGAGCCCTTTCAGAATCCATCCATTTTTGTGTTTGATATTAAAGCCTGTATGCTACAGGAAGGGCTTACAAGGATAGTCTGGTTCCTAGAGCTGAAAGCAGACCAAAGGCAGGATTGTAATGTGGACCTTGTGGTTAAATCTTACAGGCCATTTAGCATGAAAAGTGAGCTGATGTATTCAGCATTTATCACTTTTCTCTGATCATGAACATAACATTCATGCTTCTGCTTAGGGAATGTTGAGCACTGATTTATGTCATTTTAGAAAACATCTGGAGATGTTGGGTTTGTCTTTTTTTTTTTACAAGGTGCAGAAGTTAAAAACCTTCACATGACCAAACAAATGATGGATTGCTAACAAGGCAGCTACAGGGTGGCTACAATGATTAGCTTGAAAAAATTCTTTCAACTAAAACATGATAAATATTTTAAATCTGTTGACAGAAAATCCTTTTCTAAGACAGTTTATTAATTAAAAGGTTTAGCCTTTGCTATCCTCATGTTGCCATAATGATAATGTGCTGCATTTGTCACAAGAACAAAATTACTTCCTATTTTTTGCCAGCAATAGCCTAAAAAGATTTTTAGCTGCCACCACTTATTAATCCTCTCAGGAGTATCACCAGCCATGTCCTCAGAACAAACTTGTTCCATACTTTTCTTTCTCTGGATTACGTACCCAATGTCATCCTGCTGATACTGGAACTGCCACAACAGCTGCACTCTGGTGGCCCCAGACCCACTGTCTGCCTTTTTCCTTTCTGAAACTGTGCTATGAACCCTTCCTGATAGCACTACGTCCTCTCTGTCTGGTGACTGTTTAGCTGCATAATTCATACCAAGAGGCTTGTCCAAGCAGGCTAGTCACCCTGCAGACAGGTGTATCTTTACAGCCCAGCAGATATGGTATCACAGCTCTGCCAGCAGATCAATACTACCAAGGTTACTCACAGAGAGATTCCACAGAAGGAGCTGCCATGGAAAAGGTGCCTTTCTACAGAGCCCCACTCAGCTACTGGGGAGCAACTTCTACCACAGCATCCCCAAGTTGTCCTCAGAGTAGTGATTATGTGTCAAAGGCCACATATTTTCTTCACAAATTACTGCATTTATTTGATCTAGGCATGCAATTCTGATCCATTAATCACCTCATCAACTGCAACCTCAACTTGCTGTGCTCACACCCTCCATCCTCCCTGTAGTAATTTACTAGTCTGGCTGCAACTTGCCCCTTCCTAGGAACCTTCTTGTTCCCCTGCCTCGACTGCTTAGTCACTCTCATCCCACTATTTATCCTGTGGGAGGCATATGGTGGCACAAAACTGGTGTGGCTTGATGCTGGCTTTGCTCACTTCTGCTCCTGCAGCACAGCTGCACTGATAAGCTGCATTAGGTTGGCTGCAGTAATAGACTTAAAATGCAAATCCCCTGGGGCCTAAGAAATGCTTATGCCCCAAACTTGAACTATAGGATTTCAGTCCATTCACTGAAATTAGACCAAACTAGGTAGCTTTAAAGCTATCTAACAATTAGCCACAAAGGCAAACAACTGGCCCTTAAGAGCAATGACAAAATTTACTCTTCCTACTGGGGACTGCAAACACACACAGCTCAACATCAACATCTTCCCCTTTCGGGCAAGGTCATGACCAAGGACCAAATGACCACAGCCTTGGGCAGGTGTTCCACACATGGTGTGCAACACCTGTTGTGTACACCCTGTCTTTGACTCTGACTCTTCCACATCTATGTCATTTAACTTCACCTTAGTGACCTTCATGAAGCCCAAAGACTTAAAGTCAAATCAGTCAATAAACTAAAGCCCAAGCCATAATCAAGCAAAAAAAAAGGGGACACTCCTAAGGCCGGAGAGGTGCAGTAGGCACAGATTGCCCCACCACACTTGTGTCATCCTCAGGTGTGACTGTCACACGAAGCTCTGGGCTTTGGGCATTCAGTTCCCCAAGGTGTCAGTTCAGGAGGAGTCACAAGGTCATAAGAAGCATAAATTCTTAAAATATCAGCACCTAACCTAATTAATTCCTAGGATTCACGTGAGTGCTTTATAATTACTATTCCACATCATTACAGTTAAAACTGATGCAAATCCTTGAATTAGTCTAGGGTGGATAAGCACCTCAGATGTACTGTGAGGTCAGAACCATGTAAACCATCAGCCAGGCCCTTCAGATGGGCCTGGACATTGGAGTGGCACTGCAAGGCAAGTCCTGCAGTCCCTAGTTGGGCATCATTCACTCAGGGAGAAATTTACCCCTCTGCAGAGAACTAGCACCATTCAAGTCCCACCTAAGCCTTCACAATTCGGGTGAAGTGGGGATTAAGTGATGCATACCTTCAGCCAGCCCACTGCACAGGGGTGATTTTCATCTTCAGTGTGAGTTTTCCCTAAGTAAATGGAGCAACATGGCACAGTTACTGCTGGTGTCATTGATCAGAGAGAAATAAATGCCTGAAAACAATTCTGTGGATACACCCAGTTCTCAAAACGAAACTGAAGAGGTGAAAAGTTCTGCAGATGGCATTTTATTGTCATGAAAGGGATGGAAAAGTGAGATTTTTAAGGCAAGTGAAAATGAAAACAACAGTTTACACGTGGAGGTTATTAGTAACAGAACAGTGCTTGTGCATTTAGCCAGTCAGGAAACAGTGACTTACTGATCCTAGTAAAATCAAGCAGTAAAAAGTGAGCATCAAAGATCATGCACCTTTGGATAAGTGCAGTTCACTCACAGGAAAACCAGCTTTATCTTAACTGAAAACACTGAACATCATTGCCTTCAAAATTGTTACCTGCTCCCAGATACTCTACAAGCAGAAGAGAGGTTTAATTTGTCAGGTAAATTATTCATTAAATGTCATTTGCTCAACTTTCCTTCTGACATACATTATCAAATGCACACTCCTGGAAAGTCACACACATCCAGAACTCCTGAAGCTTTCAGACTGAACAGTTTGCTGCAATCCTGATCCTCCCAAGCATTCAGAACTATTCATCAAGAACATTTTCTGTTTGCAAACTTAGTAAAGCACCTACTTCTCATTAAGGACTATTTACATGCCACGTTTGAAGTGTCAAAGTTCAGCCCATTTTGAGCTATCCCTGTGGAGAAAAATTGTCAAAGTTTTTTTCAATGGGTAAAAAAAAAATAATAATATGTATTTTATTCACAAAGAACTCAAAAAGGTGAAGGCATTTTGCTGAGACAAGAGACAAGCATGGAAGTTTCTCACCCAAAAGTGAATGTTTTGTGGAGTTATGAGGGTAGACATAAACAGAGTAATTACAGACACTGTACTGCATCCTTAAAATACAGTAGCTGGTAGCTCAACTCCTGTGCTGCTGCCTCTCAACCTGACAGGGTCTCATTTGCAGGGATAGTTTTCCCCCCATTAAATTGATAATTCCACTTGACAGAGTGTCAGTTAACTCCTCACTCCTTGCCAGAACATTCATGGCCATTTTATTCCCCATTACAGCAAAAGGAGCCCTAGTCCTTCAGCACTCAGCTCACTCACTGCTTCTTCACCACTTAGGGGCCTTAGATTCCATTCTTACTGCTGGCAGTAGCCGAACAGTGAGTAATAGCTAGAGAAGTCAACAGAAGTTACCCTATATAAAGCATATTCCATTATTTTCCCCATGGATTACCAACCCTACCTGAGCTACACTGGTGGCTGGGACTGACATGTTCTCATACCTGTAATCCAGAGATTGCAGCAGGGTATGGTGAGAGGGCAGTGGAGCCTAAATTCCTGCCGAGGAGAGGAGTCATGGGTGTGCTACTGGTGGTGTGAGTAGCACGCCAGTAGGCCTCCAGGTACTCTGCCAAGTGCTCGCAAGCATCCTCCAGCTGGTTCTCATCCAAAATTACATCAAACATTTCCTGATACAACAACAAAGTTCAGTTCATTACAGTGACACAGATAGACAAGAAAGAGATGTTTAACAGTTCTCATCAGGTTAATCCTTTGAAATTCAATCAATAAGCATCAGAGCATGGGACTGCAAAAAGGACAGGACACAAGGGGGTTTATTAGGTTATCAAAATCCACTGCACCCTTTCAGTGAGGTTCATGAGATGTTGTGTGAGCCCCACCATGCTCAAAGGCACAATGCTCCTATAATGAATTCAAAGGAATTTGAAGAAACTGGAGGTGTTCAGTTCAGAGAAGAGACAGCTCAGGGGAGACCTTCTCACTCTCTCTTACTCTCTGAAAGGAGGCTGAAATGAGGTGGGGATTGGCCTCTTCTCCCAAAGAACAAGTGACATGATGAGAGGAAACAGCCTCAAGTTGCCCCAGGGCAATACATTAGCAATAAATTGAAGATATATATCATATGTATATCCATAAATTTCTTCCCTGAAAGGGTTGTCAAGCCCTGTCCCAGGCTGCCCAGGGCAGTGGTGGAGTCACCATCCCTGAAGGGATTCAGAAGATGTGGTGCTGAGGGACACAGTTTAGTGGTGACTTGGCAGTGTCAGGTTAATGGTTGGACTCCATGGTCTTGGAGGTCTTCTCCAACCTTACTGATTCTATGATCTATCTGGGGTACTAGCTATTTCTAATGATACCAATGCATTCCCATTCTTTTGGAATTCAATTGCTGGTATTTTTTAGATTACATCAAACAGACCAGAGGGATATGTGCCCTCTCCTAGCACCAGCATGAATCCAATTCTATTTTTAAAGAATCATCATCCTGAAGTAGGCATGAGCAGTGGATTTGAAGCTGTGATGGTAGGACAGTTCATGTTTCTCTGACACCTATAATGTTGATGCTTAACAGAGCCATGCAGCAATCAGCATGCTTAGCACTGGCTTCAGCAGCACCAGTGAAAGATTAGCAAGGAATTAATAATGAAGGCAGTTCCTGAACTTAAATATGCCCCAAAAGAGAGCTATTTTTAAAATGTCTAGACATACAGCACCAGCTGATTGCTTAATGCTGCCTCCTAGCACAGGAAAAAAAAGAGGTTTTTTTACAGTTTTCAACTGTCTTCCCTTTAAACAAATACTGCTCTTGCATGAACTTGAGCTGCAGAAGAGATAAAGCAGGTCACAGTGCAGCAAACAACCAGCAATCTCTTTGGTCTTAGCAGGACATCTTTACTTAATTAAATCATGGATCAACTTTGTCCTTTCATTTCAACTTAATCTAAGACTGTCAACTGCCTGAGTACTCCAAGTCAGCAAGAACTTCCTTGAAATGTTGGGCCCCTCACTCCAAGAGGGACACTGAGGTGTCAGAGCATGTCCAAAGAAGGACAAGGAAGCTGGTGAAGGGTCTAGAAGTGTTCTAAAAGAGTGCAGATCTGGTGCTGAGGGACATGGTGGTGACTTGACAGAGTTAGGTCAATGGTCATGATCTTCAAGGTCTTTTCCAACCTTAATGATTCTGTGGTTCTGTGAAATAACACAGCACAGAACAGATCAGTTGGTTTCTGCACAAGGCTGATATGCAAGTCCAAGGAGAAGGTAAGCTCTGAGCAAGTACCAGTACATGTTTGAAATCAGCAATGTGGGAATATTTTTCTTAGCCAGATGGGGTCTCACTTTGCTGCTTTAGGCCACAAAATACAGTTAGAGGACTGAATGTAAAGGCAGAGTTTCCTAGCTCCTGGAGATGGACAATCTAAGTGCCATGAAGCAACCAACAAGCTACAACACAGATCCTGCTGCTGCAGGCTGTTTGTTTTCATCAGTGCAGCTGCTTGTCTCCATTCAACTGAGCAAACCTACGTGGAATAAGAGGAAATCGGTGGGGGGGGAAGAGCAAACAAGGTTGTGAAACATGCACAACCTTCTCTGTGCAGGTGGAAAAACAAATACACCTTTCAGATGTGAAGAATGTGCAGTGGATTGTTGTGTGTGTAAGCTCAGTGTAAACAGCACAAGCCCTATTCAAACAGCTGCAGGTGCAACTCCATTTCCCTTGCTAAGAGTCAGGAAGGTCTATGCTTCTATAGAAATTCTTCTGTACTACAGCAGAGTGTACAATTTGAGTTTAGTCAGTGGGACCTGCATGGTTCCCAGGAATTCTCTGTTGTCTTTTTAAGAGGTAACAATTCAGTAGAAAATTACATGGGAGAAGCATAATATAGCTGAGCTCTCCAGAAGAACTTGAGATGCCTTCAACAGCTCTCACTGCTGCTCTAAGTGGAAAACAAGGATGAGAGAAGGAGTGAAGTGATTTACAGTTATTGTAAGCAGAAGCTCACAGGTCTCTGCAGTGACACAACCAGCTGGATGTAGATGTGGTCACCATCTACCACTTCTGACAGCTGGACATCTAAAAGTGGTGCTGATGGGGGAAGAAGGACAGGGCTGTGAAATCTACACCTACCAGGGCAACAGCAAAGTGGCTGGGGCATGGTGGGCACTGCAAAAAGCCTATCCAACTGGAGAAATGGAAACTGAAATGACTGAGCAAACACAACCTGAACTCACCAGAAGTGGCAGCCAGCTTGAAATGTAGTTTTTCAGACCGTTAGTCTGTACATGTGGAATTCCCTCTCTTGCTAGGCCAAGGCAGAATTACTGGAGTCACAGAGGTCTCTTCCAGGTGGCCAAAGGTGGACACACAGCCTGGTAGTCCCCAAGCACTAGCTAGCAATTGAGCAAGGTCTACCTGATGGCAGGAGCTAACCTAAAAGGTGAACCACTGGGCAAGAGGACAGAGAAAGAGAAAGCTCTCTCCAGGTCTCCCTTCTGCTGGATGGAGTGCCACCATTCCCAGGAACAGTAGCTCTGGGATATCTGAGAGGCATGAGAACTTCAGCCTAAAGGAGATGTAGCTCAGCCTCAAATCCTGCCAGTGGGAGCAGTCAAAAAGCAACACCTATTGCTGTAATTTAGGAGTGCCCAGAAATACCTGAATTATCCTTTTATGGCCAGTGGAGACAAGAGGAGGAAGCTGTAAAGTTTGGTAGTCAGAAGCATATAAACCAAGTTAAGTTTGACTGAAATAAATCCTTGTGGATCCTTACTTCAGAACAAAAGCTGCTTGAGCTTCGTTACTTGCATTTGAATTGAGACTAAAAGCCATCTGAAATGGAGGCAATCTCCTTAAGGAGAAAGCCTTCTAGAAGCATTATCTGACCAGTAAGGTCAGGCATTTGTTCTGCTGATCTCAACTCCCAGATTTGTTCCTAGATTGTTCCAAGACATTTCTTTTGTCAGCACTTTGCCTGTTGTAACTCACACAATACCATCATGGAAATCTTCCCAGTGTCTGTTTTGAATTTCTGTGAATTAATCTGATTCCAACTCACAGTTCTTTGGCAGGACAAAAAGAGGCTGCAGGCTGGGCTGTCTGATCCTTCCCCTAGCACCCACAGCAGTCTCTGCACTACCAGACCAAGGTTACTCGCAGCTATTACACTCCAAAAGCAAGTCACATCCACATTTGTTTCTACTGAGTGGCCTTCTCTGTCACAAAAACTAGGTATGGCTTTTAAACCTAAAAGCAGGTTTGAGTTGCCCAAACACCAGTACAGCTCTTCCACACAATGCCTGGCTGTCTCATCAGCTACCCTGGACCTCTGCTCCTTGAGGGACAGGTTAATCAAGGTGAGTCACTGGTACCTTTGCTAAACTGCTGGGTGAGCAGGTAGTACTCTGATGAGGTCACTGCTGTGTCAGGAGCCTTGGGGATCATGTGCATGCAGACACAGGACTCACACTGCATGGGGGCTGGACTCACTGTGCAGCTGAAGGAAAAGTCCTCTGCAGCCTCCTCTCAAAGCAGGACCCTGAGACTTTGGCCCTTCAGGACCAGATGATGTAAGTCACTAATGCACTTTTACCATACATGTAATTTTTGACCTGTCACCTCACCAAAGATCACACCAAACCCAGCACAGGAGATAATCAGGATCAAAGTTCACATATAAGCAAGGACCAACACAGCAGGAATCTGTGCAACTCCATGTATCACAAGCTCTTTAGCCTTTCTGCTGTACTTACTGGTGGGCATTGTGCAAGTTTATCAGCTGCCACCAACTGCACATTCAAGTGTTTACTTTGTGACTTTCCTCTAGATTTAATCAGTCGCTGCAAAACCTGACAGAGGAAAAGAGGAAAAATGTGAGTTTAAGAACCCCATTATCTCCACAAAGCTCAGAACAACATGCCTTTGGAGGACTACCAAGCTCAGAAGCTCTCCATTATCTTTAACAAAACAGATAAACTATTGTCCTTGAATATAAACACAACCCTTTCTTATAACCTCCCTGAAAGCTGCTGTGCATGTTTCCCTCTGCATTGTGCTTTGAGCCCTTATAAGTATTTCAGATGGTGATTCTGCTTTCTTCTACTTGAAGTAATAGGTTACTTTGGACAAATGTCATCTTCTAGAGGACCACAGAAATTATATACACTGGATTGACTGTGACACAACACTAACTCACTTCTCTCAGGACCTTAACTTCCATCATCTCATGGTTGCTGCAGCTTCACAACCCTGTCCAGTGCTTCCTTTCCCCCTCTGCAGCGGGTCCAGTAGAAGATCCCTCACCTGTACCAAGAACTGGCACATGGTGCTCTGCAGACTTCTCTGATGTGCCACAGTGGTCACTCCAGCAGGTGCTAGGCAGCATCCCCCCCATCACTGTACTGATTCCAGGAGACCTAGAGTCTCTGTTGGGTCACCAGGCCCCCTTCTGCTCTAACACCTGTGCTCATGGTGGGCTCCATGACTCCTGAGCAGCAGTCACATTCATGCTCCATGGCAGGAGCTCACCAGCAGACTGGCCACTGGTTTAGCCCCAGCTGTGGGTCAGGTATCAACATGCCCCAGATGGAAGCCATAGACAAAAGCACACAGCTCTTGTTTGTGATCAACAGTCAACCATTAAGTTGGGGGGAGGTGGGCAAAGGGTTGAGTTTCTTTCAATCTCAGCCCAAGGTCAGAGCTGTAGAGAGACAACCCAGAACCACAGCTGTGTTGGGGTAGAGGGGCAGGAAGGCACTGCCAAGGGGAACTGAGAACTACAGGAAGAATTTGCTCCTCGGGAATTTTTTTTGCTCTACTGAATTGGTGGTTGCCTCATCTCAGGCTCAGCCTAAGACTAGGTTAATGTTTAGGGCAGAAAGAAGAAATTGCATCAGACATTCCTTTGTCAAGCCCCTGATCTAAGAATTTCCCTTTCTTCCTCTTCCTCTCATTCTTGATTTCTTCAGGTACAGACCCCACAGTGCCCTCCAGGCCCCTCTCAACTGCATGTACTATAAAGGTGAGATCTCTACATTACCTTTGGGGAAGACACTTTGACGTGGACAATAATTGGTGCTAAAGATGTCTTGATAAGCTGGGCAGGGTGGTTGATAGTGTCAGCATCAAGGACAACCAGCTGTAAGGACCTGGCCAGCTCAAAGATTCTTTCAATTTCACTCTGCACTTCAGCTAGTAAAGGAAAAGAGAACAGAGAAAGCCAGACAACTCCAGCACTGCTCAGACAACACCATCACTCATTTCTTTTCATGGGCTGCATACACTCAGTATATGAGCTCCATACATGAATTAATATAGTTTCCATAAAATAACTTATTATTCAAGGCAATTTTAAAAATAAATATTACCTCTGAGACAATTCTGTTGCCTGAAAATACCTATGCCCTATAATCTTTTGGGATATCAGTGTATTTAAACATTGAGTACAATGAAATGCATGTTTCTGTTAACACCAAATAGATTTAAGTGTATTTTCCAGATCTACTAAATAGCTCAGGAGTCATCACATTGTTCTTCTTTTAGATAACAAGTGAAATATGGATATTTCTTAAAACTATTTTCGTTCTCAGACTGCAATTCTGATTTCACTTCAGTAAGAGCCTATGTGAAGAGCAGAACTGTGACCTCCTAATTCTACAACCACAAAAATTTGTTTCAACAGAAGAACTGACAGGGTATGATTTAAAAAGACACTAATGGCAATACTCACAGCAGAGCACTTTTGTCTGCAGAAAAAGAAGAGACTTATTTCCATGTAAATTCCATTGCTGATATTCATTGTTCTAACCCTTCTTAATCACTCACACACACGAGAAATTCAGCCCAAACTGAAAGCTGCAAGTTACACCACCAAAGCACTCACAGGCATTTGATTTGTGTAAGAGCTGTTCCACAGAACAACACAGAATCATTACAGAATCATTAAGGCTGGAAGAGACCTCTAAGATCATCAAGTTCAACCATGAACACATGTCCACAGAGTACCTGCCTCTGCAGCACTTAATTTTGGGGTGCTTACTCCTGTACTAGAATGCCAACGAGAAGTGAAGCATCCTACAACCTGTATTTCTATCCCAGTCACTCAAGATGTCGGAGAATTGATTTTAAGACCTTTTTCTTCTTGAGGAGACTGAAACCCAAATTCTCCAACCTCTGAGGATGGTGTCCCAGAGGCCAGGTTACTACACATAAATATCCTCCCATCTTTGAAGAAATAAATATTCCTCAGGCCACTGTAACTGAGCAGTCAGGGGAGGTGGGAAGACCCAGAGTCTCGTGGCTAGAGAGCAAAATTAAGCTGTAGCTCTTCAACATTAAATACAAATCCAGCTCCAGGGTCAGGAACAAGTGGGGCAGTCTCTTCTCCCAGGTAACTAGCTACAGAACAAGGCCTTTAAGTTGCAGCAGGGGGAGTTCAGGTTGGATATTAGGAATAATTTCTTCACTGAAAGAGTGGTTAGGCATTGGAACAGGCTGCCCAGGGAATTAGTAGAGTCACCATCCCTGGAAGTGTTCAAAAAACCTGTAGATGTGGCACTTTGACATGGTTTAGTGGCATGGTGGTGTTGGACTTGATGATCTTAGAGGTCTTTTCCCACCCTAGTGATTCTGTGGTTCTCTTTGGAACCCTGTGAAGTGGAATTAAAAGCCCAGGGCTGAGGCCAAGCCACTTTGAGAGGAAACAGCACTGAACCTACACTCTGACTGCAGGTCCCAAAACTGCTTGCTCTAGCCCAGGTAACATGACGCTCACTGTGCTCTGCTGCCTTCTCCTCAAAGCTCTCCCACTTGAGGACATGAAATTCAGAACTGTACATTGAAATGCTGTAGAGACATTTTACATTGCAGAACAGATGACATCTTGGAGGCTGAAATCATGACACTTCCCTCCAGGATGTGTCTGTGTTCAGAATGACGTGTCAATGTCTTACCTAAACTGGATCTCGTGTTTGACCGCTCAATTATTGCCCTCTTGCTTGGGTTATTCAAAACAGACCTCTTAGCAAGAGAAATGTCAGCTGTCACTCTTGTTATTGATATCCTAGGAGTAAGAACACAGGACAGAATAAAAACACA
Source organism: Bucco capensis (assembly GCA_013396975.1). Lineage (NCBI taxonomy): Eukaryota > Metazoa > Chordata > Aves > Piciformes > Bucconidae > Bucco > Bucco capensis. The sequence continues at coordinate 460,291 of VWZO01011417.1, read as the reverse complement.
GCAGTCAACTTCTCAGTGCACTGGGCATGATTTACAGCTGCATTCCATTCCAAAGTGCAATACAATAAAACACCACTCAGAGATGTTTTAAGGCTGAGTTATATCATCATTAAAGAACAACTGCAGAACTGGAAAGGATTTTCTATTCCCTACACTACTCTAGACTCTGGCATATAGGTTCTGCTATTCTACTTGATGCAGTCATTAGATAACTATTCTCCTCCCCAAATTCACTCATCTCCCACATGAATTTCCACAGTACCATAAATACTACAAGCTACAGAGCCATGACAGTAGCAGCACTTCCCAGGTAGTTAAAGCACTGATTGAAGCTGACATTGCTGAGAGGTGAGGAAGGGCCATGTCTGACCATCTGAGCAGACCATGTCACTCATATCTGAGTGCCCTTGAGTCACTGAGCAGAGTTGCTGGCTTTGGGAGACTGATTCCCCCCACCATGCCCTCTCCTTTTCCAGGCAGGGAGCTGTGCTGATGGCACTTGGTTGAACCGGAGAAAAGGAAGCTGAGCCACATTTATCTGTGCTGCTGGAGCCTCCTCTTTAACTCAAGGAAAGTGATTTTACTTGATCTGTCAGCGAGCTGACAAGAGACAAAAGGTTATAAAACAAAGATCTCACAATCACTTCACATAAAATCCATTTAGGAGGACTGTGATGAGCCAGAGCCATAAATAATGAAAAGCAAGCAAGCTGGGAAAGACTAGCAGCTCTTCCATAGAACAGAAGATTGATGCAGCTCTAAGTGAAATGATCAGAGGGTTAAAAAGTGCAAGTGTTTTTGTACATAATAGAGAAATAAATTCATTGCCAGAGAACACAGTAGAGACCAAAAGTGTAAATGGGTTTAAAAAAGAAATGGGAGAAATTAATCAATCATGGGTCTAGAAGTGATGATAAAACACAATAGTCCAGAGGGCACCTCTGGCTCCAGGATCTCTGACTGCTGGAATAAGAGACATCTAACAGTGGAAGAACCACAACTGCTCACCTCCTGCGCCAGACAGAAGTAGTGTTTCACTCTCCCTCAGTAAGAAGCAATCCTAACTATCACATGTTCACAAAAATATGTGCTTTTGCTCTGTTTTGTGTACAGGGTATACAGAGTCAGTGATTAAACACAATGCATGTAGAAAATGATGCCTCAGAGCCCCTGAAGCAGCCATGGCTGGAATGCCTTGTGCCAGCCAAGCTTCAGCAGGCTCCTTCCAGCAGGCTGCACAAGACAGCCCTGGGGCCTTGCTTTTGGGTCACTGGCCAGAAGAGGATGTTCCAAAGTAGGAGCTGACAGAAGCCAAACGGAGTAAGAGCACAAGTCTTACTGAAGTCTTCTGAAAAGCTCCTCCTTGGACAGACACTTCCTTTCTTGGTAATGCTCCAGGCTTGGGGCAGAGTGGCTGGAAAGCTGGGAAAAGGATCTGGGGGTCATGGTCAACAGCAGGTGAAGATGAGCCAGCAGTGTTCCCAGGGGGCCAAGAAGGCCAACAGCATCCTGACTTGGATCAGCACTTGTGTGGCCAGCAGGACTAGGGCAGGGATTGTCCTCCTGGACTAGGAGAGGGGAAAGAATGCAAAGCCATAAAAGCTGGCAAGAGAACCAAGAAGCAGCTGAGGTGCCTGAAAAGGAATTGAATTCATTTTTCTACAGTTACTCAGAGCTAAAGTCAATAGTATCAGACTGCTTGTGGCATTTAACTTTTCCAACACTGAAATTCCATACTTCTACCTGATCCAGCTGCCAATATCGCTGACATAAAATACCTTGCTCCAAGCAGAACCTCTCCCTTTAACCCTCTGTGCAGACCAAGGGCATGGTGGGGGAAGACACAGAAGTGCAAGCAAGGAGCAGTCCTGCCTCCCACCAGACTCACTAGCCTAAATGGGTGCATCTAAGTGTGCTTTCCACTTTCTCTCTGTATTTAGTCACTGCTGATCTTGGTGGATCAAGCCTCTGCTGACTACATTCTCATATGGGATATAAAAATATACCTTCTTAAGGGTATTTTCGTAGCAATCACAGTGTGGCAACTGAAGATGACTTATCACTTACAGTTGCTATGGTTTCCAACCCAAAACAATGAATCTCAGTTGCCACCAGCATATGCCAAGCTGACAGACATATGTCAGCAGCTGGAAGGGAACATATGCTGCAGTTCTGTACCTGCACCTCAGGTAAACAGGCACCAGAGCTCCCACAATGAGCTACAGTAGAAGCAGAGCACTCACACAGCTCAGGAGTGGGGAGAGGAGGCAGGAACAGCTCAGAGGAATGACAGCTTGAACTACAGGCTGCAATCTTGCAGTGCTTCATCTGTCAGGCTTTAACTCAATCACCATGTTTGTAGGATCTGCTAAAGTCACTTGAGCTGGGCAATTAAAAATGGGAGGAGAGGAGGTGTTTTGCACAGTGGTTGATCGTTAAATGCTTTGTCTAAGCTGTTTATAGGTTAGTTTAGCACCACCATCTCCTCACTGCTCTCCAAAAGACCGTAAGTCCTACTCCACCTCTTCTAAACAACACACACTATTATTTTCACTGCCCTAGTGCCAATGTTTCAGGTATTTTCAAAGCTGACTTGCTGCCATATGCTAGGTAGCAAAGCGTAAGCTTTTCTTTACAGAATATACTGAACAAATGTGGCTGAAGGAAGGGCAGAACATCCCAAAGATGCAGCAGACACCTATGGCTGCTGACAAGCCACAGTGGATAGGAAGAGATGCCATGGACCAAGCCAAATTATCTCTCTGACAGCTCATCAGGAAACATTCTCCATGTTCCAGCTGAACAAGATGAACTCTCCTTACAACTTTCAAAGTTCTGGCACTTTTTTTTCCTCAGCACTTCCTTCTTCAAACTGCCTTTCCAAGTATTTTTGACTACTGAGACTATTTAAGAGTTTTCTTAGGTGTTACTGCACCCTGATGAAATCTGCTGTTTCTTATATCTATTTCAGGGCTAGGCTGTGATTAATTTTATTCAGACAACATCCTGCTGTCCAAGAGCCTGGAACTTCACCGAAGATGCTGAAATGAACTCATCCCAAAGAGAGCAACTTCAACATGAACTCCAGAGGCACTGATATTTGGTGTCTGCACACTTCAGTGACTGGCTGAGCTGGTCCAGCAGCACACACTGCTTGTATTCAATGGTTAAGACATTTTCATATGCCCAAAGGATTGTGAATAAAACTATTTTTATGTGAAATCAGTCATGCTTTCTCAACTGTCCCACCCAGAGAAGGAACTGGAGAGCTCTTGGAAGAATAAAGCCATCCACTCAGTCTTGCAACACTAAAAACCTGAGCCTGACAATGTCATCTTGGTGCTTCCCATGTGCCCAGTCACCTTTCATCTAGATTTCTGCTGTAACTTCAGGCTGGTTAATTACTGAGGCAGAATTATTCTGTTAAACCCAAGAAATGCCACTAGAGATAGAGCAGATATGAAGATACATGCACTAGCTATATATTAGCTATGTTCTACCCCACAGTTGGCTGCATTCCAGTGTTGACACAAAGCCAGTTGTGAACATGCATCAATTTCTTTGCATTAAAAACCACCCCAAATCACTGAAATGTTAGTAACACATGAAAGGGGAACAAAAAAAGCATGAAAAGGACAGTGTTTCTCACCTCCCATCAAACCTGTGCTTCAGGAAGTCAAAGAGAGCTTTCTGCATCATGTCTGTCACCTTGGCAGAGGTGAGGAAAATTGAGCAGGGAGGATTTACAGGGAGAAAAAGAAGTCAAAAGTAAGAAAAGAGGTAAGTAGAAGTTAAGGATACTGCCACCAATCTCTAAGTAGTTGAGGTAGCAATCAGTTAATGCTCACACTCTCTGCAGCATGCTCTGTCATAAATACTTGCAGGCTTTCTGAGTCATTCTCCAAACTGAGGAACGGAGGATGTGAGAGCTGTCACTCTGCTCTTGCCTTGACTTGCACTGAGGCATTAGAGGACAGCTCACCACCACCTTCCACAGCAATACCATTCCTAACAGGCTTCAGAACATGGCAGAAGCTTAGGGGACTCTTTGGGTTGAAGAGATCAATTGTTTTTTTTCTACAGTAACATTATTAGAACTGGTTTAAAACTTGGGATCCCAGATTCATCATGTTGGGTGACTGCTCAACAGAAGAGAACAACTCTTCTCAGGGAGGCCTACAAGCAGAAGAAATGAATGTTTCCATTCTGTCCAAGCTAAAGTGTCTGAGAGCAGCTCAGCCTCAACAGCTGTCACCTATTTTATTGAGGGAGCTCCTTGTCCTTTTCAGGACAACTCAGGCTGACACCTATTATCTGCCAGTCTAGACAGGAACTTAATTAAAGCCCCTGGGCCTCTGGCAGTTTATTTCTCCTAGGTTGTCTTTCAAAATGTTTTTTTGCATAATTGAGTCAGGAAAAAATGGAGTCCAAAGGATTTTCCTTTGTAGGTTGCAAAGCAAGATCAAAGCAAAGGTAGAGTGACATATGTATAGAGTTTGTCCTCTCTCTCCTGAAAGTCCCTAGGCAAAGTGGAGTCCCAGGGAAGTGGTGGAATTACTGTCCCTGGAAGTGTTCTAAAAATATGTAGGTATGGTGCTGAGGGACATGGTCTAGTGGTGACTTGGCAGTGTTAGGTTAACAGTTGGACTTGAAAAACTTAGAGGTCTTTTCCTGCCTTTATGATTCTAAATTAATCTATGGCACAGCATTACAAAAGTCAATGGATGAAATTTACTTGTCAAGTAGCATCATCATAAAATTAAGAAGCAGAGAACAGCACATGGATGACCCAATTCCTGCCTTGCTAAACAACACTTTTGAGTCATTCTTACCAAAAAACCAATACCAGAACTCTGCATTATGCTAGTAACAGTACCATGTTGTAATCTTCCAAAAAGGCCCACTCCAATGTGTTTAATAATATCCTATAAAGAACCTACAACATTAATTAAGCTAAATGAAGTCTATCTTTGATTTCATGTTCATTTAGTTCCTAATTCAGCAGATGGTTAAGTTCACCACAATGCCCTGCTAAACGCCTGTTAAATGCTCATTTGAATCTGCAGCAGTGTACAGGTTACCTACCCTTCAGCTGAGATCTCACACTGCTGCAAGGTAGAAAAAACATCCAGCTGGTACTTCACCCAAATTGTACCAAGTGCTACCTGTGCTTTTAGTTCTTATCTAACATTTTGGACATGTATTTAAGCTAAGATCACTTTGAATTATCACAGAACAGTTGCACTGGACCACAAACACTGAAGGAATTAAGGAAGATTATAGATAAGGAAATACTAATTGCAACTACCTGGACTACTTACCTCATAGCCTTTCAGTGATGGCCCCACCAAGACAACAGGTCTCATTGATGGTACAACATCATAGGGGGGAATGTGTTCTGTCTAGAAGAAGAAGAGACAACAATCCTTCAGGATCATTCATCAAAAAAAGTAATCTGAAAATCCTGAGAAGGAGGTATTAGGAGTAAATAAACTAAAATGGAAGCAAAAGTGCTACTTACCACTTTTTGTTTCTGTTTTGCTAAAAGACCAAAGGAGAACTTGGTTAAAAATCAGACAGTGCGTAGAAGAACGACAACACTGGCAAACAGAAATGCCTTTCTTGGTGCACTTTTCATTTCTCCCAGTGCACCTCCTTTTTGGTCAGCCCTGTTTAAACTGGTCAAGAATTAAATGGGCCATTCAGTCTGTGCTGGGGCAGCTGCCACTTCTCCTGAGACTCTTCCCCAGTCCCTTAGCAACTACTGCATGTCTAGAAATAGATGTCTTTCTCCACCTCCACATGCAGGCACTTCTCTGTATAATGTCTTAGTAAGTCAGCAAAGGGGGAAACCTGCATTTTTCATATCAACTTTAAAATAGAGTTATTAGACATAGAAAGAGTTTCCTTAAATACAATCCTGTCTTACCTGTGGCAGTAGGCGTGGCTCGGAATGTGCCAGAAACCATTTCTCCAAGGCTTGAAGAAGAATTTCCACTGGATTTCCTGTAACATCAGAAAGAGCCTCATTAACACCAAGCACCCAGTGGTGTAAACCCAGGAGCTTCCAGGCAGCAGCAATGAGCAATTGCCCCATGAAAAATCACATGGTAAAGGAAAGTCTTCATCCAAAGTCATGCTGCAAGAAAACTTCCTCTGAATATGGTGACAAGAGTACCAGGCAGGGACCATAGGGAAACATTAAGTGTCTCTAATTAAGTAGACCTCCAAGTCTGGAAGAGCCGTGTATAGGCTACAAGGGGAGAGCAGGTTCCACTGCAGACTAAGCAAAGCTTTTCTGTCATCTGCCTGTAGGCTCTAGGCACAGATATCTGCCAAGCTCTGCACAAGATCCCCCACCCAGAACTCCTCTGGCTGGCTGGCTCTCTCTACCAGCATACAGACACATTTCTTGGGAGGTTTGGGATCTTCACTGGTGGTTTAAACAGCTTTTATTGTGTAGCAACAACAGTGTAAGTAGCTCCTTTTTCCATTAACTGTACCTCCCTGCTTCCAGGCAGACACTTGGGATGTCCCATCCCTGGAAGTGTTCAAGGTCAGGTTGGATAGGGCTTTTCTAATTGAAGATGTCCCTGCCCATGGCAGGGGGGGTTGGGACTAGATGGTATTTAAGGTCCCTTCCAGCTCACACTGTTAAATGGGTCTATGATTCCTCTCCCTGTGTGACACACCCAGCACAACTGCTTGTGCAGCAAACTCCCAGGAGACTGGAACAGGGAACTGGTTTCGGGAGGGGGAAGATGCTCAGGTGACTCAGTTCCAATTGCACAGGTAGGAGGAGGGAAGGACAGCTCAAGGCAGAAAGGTGAGGACTGTTTTATTTAAGCAACCTGATTACTGCAGGTGACATAGTCCCACAGTCCAATTGTACCTTTGGCACAGTATTTAATGGTTTTCATTACATACAAACTGACAAGCAAGATACCAGCCCCAATCAGTATTTTGTCCTTGCTTTCTTGCCATATGCTCTCCAGAGTAGGAGTGCTGCCCAGAGAATTTTTGTATCTGAAACAGCAACCTAAATACTCTGTTAGTGTCCACCTCTCTGAATGAGATGATCTCCTTTTCCATCCACTGGGATCCACTAGTTTACTCTGAAGCTACTTCAGATATTAGAAAAGCAATTTGGAAAAGGCACAGTTAATGCTGTTCAATCACTCTAAAAACATTTTCCCAGATGGTTTATACTCAAAAATTATTCCTGACCTTGATGAAGTATATTAGTATGCCAATTCCCTGACAGTACTACACAAGCTGAATTATGCTCCCCTTACTGCTATCTATTAGGTCCATATTCAATTGGCTCACATCTCTCTACTCTGCAGTACTAAAGGATTTGTTCTCCTTGTTATCTGTGTGAACATTTTAATTTTGTTTTCAATTACTGGGTATAATATGTTAGTAGTAAAGTAATTAAAAAAAAGAGAAAGAGAGAGAAAAGTATTTTGTGTACTCAGCCAAGAGAAGAGTGACTTCAGTGTCTGCACTGAGATCAGAGAAATCAGTTTTACTTTCTTGATAAGTCACCAAGTTTGTACTGTTCCAGAAATGTAGACACACAGAATGGTCAGGCTGGGAGATGAAGAATAAAGGAACACCTCATCTCTATAAAGTTTTGCAAGTCTAGTTTTGGCCAAAACAGGGAGAAGAAAATAAAGAAAGAAAAAAACCCACAACCTTAAGAACATAACAGCTGGGAAAAAAAACAGCCTCTGAGCACCAAGTTGACTTAAAGCCATGGGGACACGAAACTCTCTAGCCCTTCAGGAATTTCTGTCCTTACCACTCCGACTGTGTTACAGATTTTCCTAAAGTCAATACACATTTGCTTCCTGTTCCTCATCCTCAATACCCACCACGTCTATGCTCTGCAAATACCTATTTTCATTTGGAATCCTAAATCAAACACTCCTCCAAATGCACTGCAGTAAAACAGAATCTAAGTGACCTTTGAAAAATATTGTCTGGTGGCAGAAATGATTTTTGTCTGATTTTAAAAGGTTAGAGCCCTCTTACCCTCCATGGAAACGTCCTCTCTTCTGCTCCTGCTGAATGCGGATGTTCTCCAGTCGCAGTGGGCTTGGGATGAAGCCAATCTCACAGCCCTCCTTCACCAGCCTTCCTATCCACCAGTNAAGAGGCTGGGGCCAGACTCTGCTCAGTGGTGCCCAGGGACAGGCCATGGGGCAATGGGCACAAACTGGAGCCCAGGAGGTTCCATCTGAGCAGGAAGAGAAAGTTGTTTGCTGTGAGGGTGCCAGAGCCCTGGTACAGGCTGCCCAGAGAGGTTGGGGAGATTCCAAAGGCACCTGGAGGTGATCCTGGACAACTTGCTGTGGATGACCCTGCTAGAGNCTGGTGGTTTAAACAGCTTTTATTGTGTAGCAACAACAGTGTAAGTAGCTCCTTTTTCCATTAACTGTACCTCCCTGCTTCCAGGCAGACACTTGGGATGTCCCATCCCTGGAAGTGTTCAAGGTCAGGTTGGATAGGGCTTTTCTAATTGAAGATGTCCCTGCCCATGGCAGGGGGGGTTGGGACTAGATGTTATTTAAGGTCCCTTCCAGCTCACACTGTTAAATGGGTCTATGATTCCTCTCCCTGTGTGACACACCCAGCACAACTGCTTGTGCAGCAAACTCCCAGGAGACTGGAACAGGGAACTGGTTTCGGGAGGGGGAAGATGCTCAGGTGACTCAGTTCCAATTGCACAGGTAGGAGGAGGGAAGGACAGCTCAAGGCAGAAAGGTGAGGACTGTTTTATTTAAGCAACCTGATTACTGCAGGTGACATAGTCCCACAGTCCAATTGTACCTTTGGCACAGTATTTAATGGTTTTCATTACATACAAACTGACAAGCAAGATACCAGCCCCAATCAGTATTTTGTCCTTGCTTTCTTGCCATATGCTCTCCAGAGTAGGAGTGCTGCCCAGAGAATTTTTGTATCTGAAACAGCAACCTAAATACTCTGTTAGTGTCCACCTCTCTGAATGAGATGATCTCCTTTTCCATCCACTGGGATCCACTAGTTTACTCTGAAGCTACTTCAGATATTAGAAAAGCAATTTGGAAAAGGCACAGTTAATGCTTTTCAATCACTCTAAAAACATTTTCCCAGATGGTTTATACTCAAAAATTATTCCTGACCTTGATGAAGTATATTAGTATGCCAATTCCCTGACAGTACTACACAAGCTGAATTATGCTCCCCTTACTGCTATCTATTAGGTCCATATTCAATTGGCTCACATCTCTCTACTCTGCAGTACTAAAGGATTTGTTCTCCTTGTTATCTGTGTGAACATTTTAATTTTGTTTTCAATTACTGGGTATAATATGTTAGTAGTAAAGTAATTAAAAAAAAGAGAAAGAGAGAGAAAAGTATTTTGTGTACTCAGCCAAGAGAAGAGTGACTTCAGTGTCTGCACTGAGATCAGAGAAATCAGTTTTACTTTCTTGATAAGTCACCAAGTTTGTACTGTTCCAGAAATGTAGACACACAGAATGGTCAGGCTGGGAGATGAAGAATAAAGGAACACCTCATCTCTATAAAGTTTTGCAAGTCTAGTTTTGGCCAAAACAGGGAGAAGAAAATAAAGAAAGAAAAAAACCCACAACCTTAAGAACATAACAGCTGGGAAAAAAACCAGCCTCTGAGCACCAAGTTGACTTAAAGCCATGGGGACACGAAACTCTCTAGCCCTTCAGGAATTTCTGTCCTTACCACTCCGACTGTGTTACAGATTTTCCTAAAGTCAATACACATTTGCTTCCTGTTCCTCATCCTCAATACCCACCACGTCTATGCTCTGCAAATACCTATTTTCATTTGGAATCCTAAATCAAACACTCCTCCAAATGCACTGCAGTAAAACAGAATCTAAGTGACCTTTGAAAAATATTGTCTGGTGGCAGAAATGATTTTTGTCTGATTTTAAAAGGTTAGAGCCCTCTTACCCTCCATGGAAACGTCCTCTCTTCTGCTCCTGCTGAATGCGGATGTTCTCCAGTCGCAGTGGGCTTGGGATGAAGCCAATCTCACAGCCCTCCTTCACCAGCCTTCCTATCCACCAGTCATTGTTGTATTTCTGCAACACAGAAAGGGCACTGCCTTCAGTTCTAAGTGCTCTGTGTCCAAAACTCCCTCATTCTGTTAGCCACAATCCTTAACTCCACACTAGTTGATGAAACCAAGTTTAAGTCTTCCTTGCAGCCAGACAGTGGGAAGTGGTGTTATCTGTGGCAGTACTGGCTTCTCTAAGCTGGGTGCATTCAGAAGCTCAAGTGAGGTTCTCCTCCTCCTCTACTCTGCCCTAGTCAGGCCACAGGTGGAGTCTTGGGCCCAGCTCTGGACTCCCCAGTTCAAGAGAGACAAGGAACTACTGGAGAAAGTCCAGCAGAGGCTAGGTAGATACTGAGGGTACTGCAGCATCACTCTGGGAGAAGAAAAGGCTGAGAGCCCTGGGGCTGCTTAGCCTGGAAAAGAGCAGAGCCAGAGGGGAGCTGCTCAATGCTGAGCAAGAGTTAAAGGGTGAGGGCAAGAGGCTGGGGCCAGACTCTGCTCAGTGGTGCCCAGGGACAGGCCATGGGGCAATGGGCACAAACTGGAGCCCAGGAGGTTCCATCTGAGCAGGAAGAGAAAGTTGTTTGCTGTGAGGGTGCCAGAGCCCTGGTACAGGCTGCCCAGAGAGGTTGGGGAGATTCCAAAGGCACCTGGAGGTGATCCTGGACAACTTGCTGTGGATGACCCTGCTAGAGCAGGAGGGTTGGACTAGGTGATCCCCAGAGGTCCCTTTCAACCCTCACTATGGTGGGATAATGGGATTTTGTGATCACCCATTCTATTTCTATTCTAACTGTACAACTTCAACATGGGAATCCTCCTTCCACTAGCAGGTCACGGGCCTCCGTATGATGCCTCTAGACACCAGACCCTAATCAGGGTTAGGCTGAGATTCTCTGCACAGTCCAAGCGCTAATGAAGTGGCGAGGAACGCAAGCCTATTTGCATTAGGTCATTACCTTTCATATGTTATTTGCATTCAGCATGTGGGAGGACTACAGCTCATTCCTATCAGTTGCCATGCCCATGATTTCTCCTGTCTTGTCAGTAATTGTTGCCACTTCATCTTTTAAGTGAGCACATAATGTATAGTCTTGTCTTGGAGGAGATGGATGAGACATACAGGACACATCCTCAATATAGCAACTCATCACTTACTGCTGATGTTTCATCCTGCCAGCTAGGTGACCTTACTTCTTACCCAGTTTAGCTTTATTCTAAAATCTGGAACCATGCTTGTTCTAGTTCAAGCAAGCCTGACAGAACACTGACAAACAAATCCTGCAAAGCCTTCTTCCATTGAGAACCATTCCTGAAACCCTATTGAGTTACTGCCACAGGTTCAGGCAAGCTGAAACTTTGACAAACTCTTAGCAGATCTGGCAAATACCAGTAAGCCAGCTGGCTTACACAGTCCAGTACAATGTGATTCTGGCCATTTACATCTTGGAAAAAAACTCACAGAATGCCAAGATACAGCCAAGTTCACCATGAGCCAGCAATGTGTCCTTGTGAGCATGAAGGCCAATGGTCTTCTGAGGTGCATCAGTTCTGGGCTCCCCAGTTCAAGACACACATGAATCCAAAAATCAATCATCAAGCATTAAAAGTGTTCAAGATATCCACTCCAGGCTGCTGGAACTCCAAAAAGGCTGATATACTATCATATCGTTACTAACCAGAGGCATGTGCTGTGCTCTTGGCAGTCTTTCTGACCTGGTATGGCTCAACCCTGACTGTTCAAATCATAGTCCTTGGCATGCAAAAAGATTCTCTTGTAATGCTTCCTGGTTTTACCTCTTTAATGTGTAGGAAATCCTTGGCATCAAAAGAGATGGCAGTGCTTGGGACAGGAACATCTTCATCCAGAGCTCCACAGTAACTCACATTAGTCTTAACAGCAAATGCTACTGGTTTGGACTGCAAACAGAACATACATCACAAACAGTAGAAACTTTTCTGCATCAGAAACTGTATCAAATCACCATAAACCTAGCAGAGGACATTTGACAAAATACTTCAAAACTCAGACCTAATAATTTCACATAAGCTAAAAGAGAAGATCCCCATTTATACAAGAATATTTACTCTCTATTTCCCCAAACATCCTGTCTGCAGATAACTTGACTGCCAAACTATTTCCAGAGATAGCATCATCATTACAAACCAAGAGCATGAATTTTAACACTAGGCAAAAGATAAATGCCAGATAACTCAGTTATTAAAGTTGAGAAGAACACACCTTTGCCCTTTCAAGCTGTATAGCTGCTTGTTGTTCTCTTTCCTGGCGGATTGCTTCCCTGTCTTCTTCCAAAGAGACATCCGAGTCTGAGGGTCTGCTTGTGTAGGAATCTGCTGAGCCCTGAAACCAAAGCCATCTCATTAAGAAAACATCTGGAAGAAACAGAAACCCCTCCCCCGTCAGATTCATAGAATGCTTTAAAAATATTGGTTTGTTTATTTCTTTGAGTGGATTTTACATGTTACAAAATCACAGAATGTTAGGGGTCGGAAGGGACCTCTGGAGATTGTCTGGTCCAACACATTGCTGCTTCCACGAAAAATCTGCAGAATTAAGCAGAGAAATCACCTGGCTACACCCATCAGGTGCACTAAGCCAAAGACAAAAATCCCAAGAAAAACACCTCTCTCCACTTTCAAAGAATCTCTTCACTTTCTCACTGACAGAGTGAAATACAGCTCAGTTGTGGGCACTGTCCAGGAATCTTTACACTACTTAATTCCTGTTTTGAGTCAAGATTATCAAGGGCTAGGTTACATCAAATAGTTAAGGTATTATAAAGCCTGGTTAGAGCCACCCCTCCTTGTAAATACAGAACTATTGTGTCAGCACTTCCCTCCTTACCCTGAGGATTCATAGAAAGCTTTGTTCTGTGCTTCAAGAGGCAAAAAGTGGCAGAAGTCATATTATTAAAAACTAATCAACAGGACAACACAGAAGCTATCCATGATACGAAAAGAGCAGATCCAAGCAGCAGCAGAGTACAACAGCCTCTAAGACACAACTCAAAGACAGAGGTTTAATCTAGCAAAACCTGTGTGGTAAGGCAAAGGGAATGTTTACTCATGATGAATCTGAAATACCAATCCCCGGCTCTCTCAAAACTCACACAAGCACGCAACTCACAGGTCTGCTTCAACTGAAATAATCTGTACTACAGTCTGAGGAGGACTATGTCCTTCTGCCTTTGACCCCCACTTGTGTGTTCCTGAATCCAGTTTCAGAATCCAGCTCCTCAATTCAGTTCCCATCCACCACTGAGTCCAACCTGGGACTTCCTCAGTGCCTGTCACAGCATCAGTGGTGATAGTGATGCAATTGTCACCATGGGATTGGGTTCAGTATGGGTTTGTATCTATTTCTATATATTTCATTTTACTGTTGTTTCCATTAAAGTTATTTTCATTTTCTTTTCCAACTTGTAAGTCTCTCTCCCTTTCTCTTCCCCTTGGGTTGAGAGAGGGGTTCACAGAGAGTCTCTGTCACTCCTTCAGTGGCCAGCCCTGCCCTGAGCCTTGACAGGAGGAAACTCCTACAAAGAAATCAAACCCCTAAAGTCCACATCTAACTTTCCACTGAAGGTAAATGTTGAACAGGAAATAGATGTCCCTTATTGAGCCACTTCCAAAGCAAATCAATTAATGTCTGTCTGGTAAAGGACAGCCTTTGCTTATGCCAGACTCTAGCCTTGCAGAACCCTGTTCTGCTCAATACAGAATCTGACTAATTGGTGCTTGGGTTGTTAGTCTGGTCCCAGCAGGGGAGACGTCTGCATTTCACCCTCCCCAGCCCCAGTTTTGTACTGTAACACTCAGCTGGGCTGCTAGAAAACTCAGCATAGAACATTTAGCCTGAAGAGCTGCATGTAGCTGTTATTATAGTCTTTTTAACCTATTTATTTTGCATGCCTTGGGAAAAATAACTACACAAAAGCGCTATCATAAAAATATATATGGATATATCCATACATTTCTTCCCTGAAAGGGTTGTCAAGCCCTGGCCTAGGCTTCCCAGGGCAGTGGCGGAGTCACCATCCCTGGAGGGGTTCAAAAGACATGTAGATGCAGTGATGAAGGATGTGGTTTAGTGATGATTTGACAGTGTTAAGTTGGACTTGCTGATTTTGGAGGTCTTTTCCAGCCTTAATTATTCTGTGATTTGTATCTCTACAGAGCTCCAAAATCTGCAACACACTGTGTTCCAAAAGAGCCATTCTACAGCATAATGTCTTTCAATTTTTTTCCCTTAAACTGATTTATATCTAGCAGCATAGGGAGACATATTCTATGTAATCTACCACTGAAGTCAATATTCCTCCTCTCCATGTAAACTAACATATTCTTCAATATTGATGTGAATCCATAGTCAATAGAAGACTTTTGGCAGTGAACCACTGAGGAGCATATGCTCTCTTCTTGTCACATACTCCTAACTTGGCCATCTGCATGATACTGTCACTGGGAAGGGCACATTTCCTCTATGGCAAGAACAGGATTTGTCTAACATGAGCTAACACACACTAATGATCTTAACAGGCCAGAAGAATCCCTTCGCAGGCCAGCTGGCCACTGCTGACCTTAAGTGGAGCTGGGAAAGGCAGTGGGGTGTCTGCAGAGACACAGTGTCGGGGGTCCTGAGCTGGAACAAGCCTAACAGCAACAGGGTGAAAACAGCCATTAGCTGCTGGCAGCACCACAACCATTTACTAGCTCAGAAGCTGCTCTTCCTCCTGCTTCCTTTGGGATGTAGCAGAGACCAGGGAATTCACCAGCCTCTGCACTTGGCTAGATGTGCACCAAAGACATCTCTTCTTGGGCTGCTCAGTGCTGCCATTCATTCCTCCCTCCCCATCTGGAGGCAAAACTTCAGCTACCAAATGCATCACTAACAGAGGTGCAAGAGCATTTCTTTCCTGATGGAGTGCACAGCATGTGAACTCATCACACCTCTGTGAAACACAGAGCAGGGAACTCCCTACAGCCAACCTACAGCTCTGATCAGCACCCAAAGGGCTAATCTGTCAGTGGGAGGGTGAATTTATATGGTCAAAGATTCTAGTCCTGAAATTACAGCCTGTCCTTCACACCAGAGACTGAATTGTTCAAAGCAATGAAAGAAAAGCCAAGAAAAAACAACCCAAAGTTAGACCAGGAGTTGCAAAGACAGACCAACTTTGTGGTAGAAACAGCTTATCATTTATTGTCCACTATGCTTCATAGCTGTTGATAATTTTTTTTTTTACTTACAGACAACAAAGTATCAAAAGCAGCAGAAAGGAGGAAGGAAAAGCAATCACACTCTCCAAATAATAAATCAAAAGGCATAAAAAGAAATACAAAGAATCCCTGCAGTAGGAATGGTCTTTATTCCAAAATTTCAGTCCTATCTGGCATAATACAGTGCAACAGGAAGACACCACATCCTGCCTGAAGGCTGAGACTAAGACACTAGTGCTGTCACTGAGAGGAGCAGACACTGCTCCTCACCCATGTGGCTCTCTGACTGTGGCATTTCCCCCTGAATTTCCTATGGACTGAAAGGCACAGCAAACATCACCAACAGGACAGGTATCAGCATCATGAATGAAGGTGGACTGCAGAAGTCACCTGTACAGGGAAATGGTAAACCAAAGGTGCAGAGGCTCACATCTAGGTATTTCTTCAAGTCCTCCGGATATGGTTCAGTGTAGCTTTGTATGGCAATTTAAGAGGTATCACCCCCCCCACGCTGGATATACAGTCTCCCATACCGGCTTTCAGAAGTGGCTGTTTGAGCACTGACCTATTTAATGCTGTCAGAACAAAGTAGTCCTCCTCAAAGCAGCTGACACTGCAAGGCTACCCCAGGCTGCTCTTCAGTACTAATCACTGCCTGTGTACCAAATGATACGGGATGGGACAATCACATCCCACATCAACCCTTCTCTTGCAAGGGATGCCAAACAGCAAGTGGCTTATCTGAAAGATGCAGCCCCAGGACTGTGACTCACATCACACTGCAAACAAGGCCTGGTTCTGCAAAGAGTGAGAAGATGGGCAGCACAAGCAGCCCAAGGTTAAGAAATGAAAACTGCCATTCTGTAATGTACCATGAGCAGAAGTCAAGGAATGAGAGTGGCCACGTTCAGTCAGAGCAGGAGACCAAGCAAGATTAAGATCTACTTTTCTCAGCTCCATCCCTGCCCTACAATGAGCAAGACTACACAGTCCTACCAGGCATGCACAGTAACCCTTGCAAGTTGTCTCACTGCTATCCCATCATCTCTTGTGCTTCTGTTAGCACCCTTGATTTCTGCACTCTGCAGGCACCAGGCAAGATACATTTATAGTGACACTGGACTCCAGGCAGCACTGACTCCTACTCACAAAATGTGACTTAGAAGTTTATCAAGGCTTCCAGGAACCACTACAACACAACCAGTCCATAAATTAAAACTAGCCCTTGTCATCTGCCCAAGTCCAGCTTTCTGTCTACACCAAAACTTGATCTGAAAGACCCTTTAACTTCTTTATTTTCATATCGCTTACAGCAGCAAGCTGATGATTTGGGGCAGGTATACACACAGCAGTGTGCCCAAGTGGCCAAGATGGCCAACAGCATCCTGGCTTGGATCAGCACTAGTGTGGCTAGCAGGTCTATGGCAGGAATTGTCCTCCTGGACTGGGCACTGGTAAAGCAATCTCAAAAATGCCAAGGAAAAACAAGAAACCAGAAAGAGCAGTGGGTCTGTTTATTGAGCAACTGCAAAATGATGATGCGTCAGTCCCTCTTGCTCACTGACTGGGCACCACTGAGCAGAGCCTGACCCAAGCCTCTTGCCCCCACCCTTTAGATATTGATCAGCATTGGGCAGATCCTCTCTCAGTCTGCTCTTCTCCATGCTAAGCAGCTCCAGGGCTCTCAGCCTTTCCTCCTCCCAGAGATGCTTCAGTCCCCTGAGCACCTTCCTAGCCTCTGCTGGACTCTCTCCAGTCTCCTGTCTCTCTTGAACTGGGGAGCCCGGAACAGGACAAAATACTCCAGCTTCCTTGATGAAGCAAAGAGCAGAAGAGAATATCAACATTTAGTTGTTGTGATTTCAAAAGGGGAGAAAAAAAATGTGGGGCTGCAGATTAATTTTTTTCCAACTGCCATAAATACACAGCTGTGAATTGCTCTGCATCCAGCCATAACTTGTAATGCGCTGTCATATAGCTTATGCTATTAAAGCATCAATCCATTAAGACCTCCAAGAAGCCAGATGACATGTAGTCTCTTTTGAAAAAGATTTAGGGTGCTGCAGAGTCCATCACAACCCAGAAAGCATTTCTGAAAACATACCCTGCCCAGAGAAAAAGCACCTGCCTTATCCATTAAGCAAGACAACAGGGCAGCATTGTGTGATTGTAGTCCTCCTCCAGAAGGACTAGCTAGAGGCATTTTGAGTGCATCTCTCTCTCCAGGAACAAGCAGACACTGAGCACACATGGCAATCTCTGTGCTTAATAAAGCATACATGCTGCTGAGGAGGAAAGCCCTAGGAGCTGTGTTCACACGCACACATTTTCAGCTGAGAAGATGAAAAATGGCTTTGCAGTACCAGAGAGTTCCCTCCGAAAACCCACAGCACTTTAAAATGATTTTCAAGTGTCAGAACAGGCAGCCAATTATTTTCAGTGGTTTGCTGCAGTTTGAATAATATCAGAGCTAGGGACAGCATGAAATGCTTGTAGGGGGAAAAAGCTCACTCCTGTTCTCACCCCTGCCTGTCTCTCCTCTTAATTCCTCCCCACAACAAGAATCCCACTTGGCATCTTCAAGCTTCCCTACAGGTTCCACTGAAAGAGTGCTTAGGCATTGGAACAGACTGCCCAGGGCAGTGGTGGAGGGTTTTAGAAGACATGGAGATGTGGTGCTGAGGGACATGGTTTAGTGGTGACTTGGCACTGTTGGGTTAATGGTTGGACTCCATGATCTTAAGGGTCTTTTCCAGCCATAATAATTCTAGGGTTCTAGAGTGCATGGAACTAATGAGAAAAGACTCTTTTTACTACCAAAACAGCATATGCACGTAAAACATCAATACAACCCCATCAGAGGGGTGGATCTTTCTATCTGCCATATAGTGCAAGGATTGAGCAACTCAAGCCTTGTTTATTATTAGTATTATTAGACTTTCTTTGTTACTTTGTCACTTCTTTTGCTTAGCAGTCATTAATCTGTTCATTCATTCACTTAAACCGAGTACTACAACTCCACAGAATCATTTACACTCCCATCTCCACTAATGAGCAACGACAGCCTGCTCCAAGTTCTGTGTGATTCAGGACACCAGAACTGCTCAGAAACACGAGGCAGATCCTAAAGCCTATTTAACTCCAGACAGTGGATGTAGCCAAAAACCTAAGTAGGGACACAGAGAAGGCAAACAGATTTCATTAGTAGGAAGGTTACATTAGCCCATCCTCTACCTCCCTTTCACACAAGCCATATTCATCAAGAAATAGAGCCTCAGCTTGAAAAAAGAGTAAGTGTCCTCAGTCCTCTGCAACTTTGAGTGAGAATTGAGGTCACCATGCTCCACAATGGAGGTTACATACCTCCTTCACAAGTTCCCAGAGACTTGACAAAGTTCTTGACAAAGCACAAGGAGAACAAACAGGCAGAGTGCTGGCTGCAGTGCCATATGCTGCCCTGTGCTGCATGCCTTCAAGGAATGATGGGTTGGGGTTTTTAAAATCAGAACTACTCATTTTAGATGCAGTTCACTGAGAGACCCAACAAAACCCAACCCAGTGAGGCCAGCAGGACTAGGGCAGGGATCGTCCTCCTGTGCTGGGCGCTGGTTTAGTGGTGACTTGGCAGTGTTTAGTTAACAGTTGGACTTGATGATCTTGGAGGTCTTTTCCAACCTTAATGATGCAGTGATTCTAGAAACCCTGTCTCTCACTGGCCCACGTCCATCCTGCAGCCCCTCTGCACAAGATCAGCCTCTACACAAGCTAAGTCATAGGATCTGTATTTTTCCCACTGCCTGCAAATGTAGATTTAGCTCACAGAGGTCACTGCTATAAGAATGCCACAAAAAGAGGTGTTAAAAAGGATAAGTACTAACATATTTTTACATGAAAACAGGAAACAAACCTTGTGGACTTAAAAAAAATCCCACATTTTAAATAAAAGTGGCCACTCTTGTTGGCCACAGTTGGTGCTCACCTGGTATCAGCACTGGGGGTGGGCAGCTAAATTTAATTACTGGGAAGGTGATGTAATTAACAGGCAAATACAAAACAGTGGGTATCTATTCATTTTGGCATGAAAACATTACTGTGCTGCAATCACAGTCAGGGCCAGGAAAATCTGCTTGTGCTAGAAGAACAATCCCAGTAAAATACTGCAGAGAGGTCCTATCCTGAGCTCTGGAGTAGGAGCTCAATACAGGAGGTGCAACCCTTGGTACCACCGAATCCAAAAGGGTTATTCCCACGAGTAAAGGCTTTGCAGAATGATATGTAGAGATGACACTGGAAGCACAGCTCCTATGTTGCTTTTAGTATCCTCTAGAATTATTACTCTCCCCCTAGAATTACCAAATCTGTTATTGTACTGTTCAATAACAAGGGCCAGTGGAGCTGCAGCAAAGCACTTCAGTAGGACTTCTTCACAAATCCACATCTAGGAGACAATGTGAATGTGTCATTGAAAGTCCAAACAGGAGAAGGTTCAGTTCCCAACCAAATCATTTGCTTGCTCAATAACTGAGACACACACAAGCCAGCTGCAGAACCATTCTGCATGGAGCTATGATTTCAGGCTTAAATGCTCAGTAATTATTTCCTTCTATATGTTTGATAAATTTATTTAAGACAACTCATTAGGTGTCTCAGCAATTTGGAAATTACTAAGTAGTCAGAGCATGTTTTTTCTTTGGAAATACTAATTATTAGAAAATAGGGTGATTGTTCTAACATTCCTTTTCACAATCTCTTTTTTTCCCCCTGAATTCAAAACCTTGCAGTCACATCTGCCTCAAGCTGCCTTCAGCTCTGCACAGATTGTGTTTTTACACTGAAGAAATTTGGTTTAAAAAAAAAAGTACTAGTAATATAAATGTTTCCTGTCAAAATACATCTTTCTTCTGCAGCGTTCAAATGAACATACGAGATGTACAAGACATTGCTTCCTCTTGTCCTATCACTTGTTCCTTTGTTTTGGGGTGAGGATTTTCCTCTCCCTCCAAAAAAAAAGAGAGAGTTTAAATTAAGATCTTCCCACACTAAATAACACCTAAGGCACTTTTTCTGCAGTGTGAAGGGTGAGGGTCCCTGTCAGGCAGGTCCTGGCTACAGGCTCAGATTTTGTGTGCTCCAAAAGGTATCTGAACCATGGAAACTGAACAATACACAATCCTTTCAAATTCTTTTTTTTGTTGTTGTTTAACCATAAAAGAGCAAAGATCTGTCTGGGAATGCTCTGATCTGTGTTTCATTCCAATTGTTTGTAGTCAGAAGTGTGATTGAGTCAGCAGCTGAACACCTCTAGTCTGAATTTTGCTTCAGTCTCTGCAGCTGGTCTCTCTCACAGAAGCTATTCAGAAGACCCAGGAGAGAGACAAAAAAAAAGGTGTATTTTTCAGTGATAAAAGGCACCAAACTAAAGCTGCAACTCTATAGAGACACTGCTTTATTTTTTGTAATTACTTCACCTCTTCAAAGGATTGAGTGATCTTCTCAGCCCTCTGGGGGAGTCAATACTATTGGGTTTTATGACACCTGAGAATAATACAGTAGCTAATAAAATCGTACCTGTTACTCTAAATGAGCTCACCCAGCAGGATACTGCTTTGTATCTGCCCCCAGGAATATGTTAGGAAGTCAAGATTGTTCCCTAAGTCTGTGTTTACCATATGTGGTCTACCACAACATTTCCTCAGACCTGCAGCATGAAGTCCTCAGCCAGGAAGCTCCCACTCTCCTCTTGCCTCCTCTATGTTGTTCTGGCCCAAGTCCTTCAGGGAAATGTCCAGAGCTTAGCTCTAACAGGTAAGTTTATGGTCCTGGAGGACTGTTCAGCAGCACAAGGACACCTGACATCCACTTTCCTCAGTATATGCTGTGACCTCTGGTTTCCATTTCACAGATTATATGCATAAAAGACCTTATTTTAGCGAACAGGACCCAAGTGTAGCAGTTGATGGCACAGAAACAGAGCAGGGAGGGTGAGCCAAATTGCTGCTGTTTGCAAACTGCTGCCTTCACCAGAACTGCACACAATATTCCAGGTGAGGCTACATCAGCGCAGAGCAGGACAACCACCTCCCTTGAACAGCTGACAATGCAGTGCCTGATGCACCCCAGGACATGGTTGGCCAAGTATTATAAATGTGAGGAATTTTCCTTGAGACCAGGAAAGATCCTAGCCACCTCTCTGTCTACACTGCACCTTAAATTAAAGAACATACATCTTTTTATGATTACAGTGTCCCAATTTCCTTCTCATGTGGTGTCACCACTTCCCACATCACTGGGTTTTAGACAACCACGATAACCTGGAATATTTCTCTTGGTTTTTTAAACAGAAGTGGTTCAGAACATGCTGAACAGTCTCACAATTTGACCCAAAACTCATTTGGTAAAAGCACACACTCCTCCCTGGTGCTCAAGCAGACAAGCAGTTGGCTTTGCAATCACTCATTAGCTTGGAAGACACAAGCAAGTCTTGCAGGGCTGTAGGGTACCAGCTATTCCAGCTCTGTACCAGTTCCTCACGTTGCAGAAGTCAAATTCCAGACAGCACATGCTTTGTAAGCCTTCCCTGAAGAAACCCAAAGGGCAGCCAAACTCCATTTAGTACCCAGAGAAGCGCAGCTCTCTGCTGCAACAATGACTTCCTCTGAAGTCATCCCAGCCACTTCACTTCTGCCCACCTCTCAGAGGTTTTGCTAAGGGTATCACCAGGGCACCAATATCCAAAGCAGACTTACATGTTCCATGGAATGATAGGAGAATGACTTTGTTTAAAATAGCCATGCTGGGTGGTGAATGGGGAAGAATTGTGACATGCTGGTATGGTAGAGCTGAAATGAATTTCATGCTGCTTCATTTAAGCCAAGCAACAGATAGGGTTTGGGGAAGGTTTAGTATGTTGTGTGGTACTGTGTTTCTAATTAGCTTTTTCCTTCCACAAGCTTCCAAGCTCAGAGGCTTAGAAACAGCTTTAAACTCTAATAAATGAAGCTTAAAAACAGCATTTTACTTTTTTTTTCTTTTTACATTTTCCACTCTTTTTTTCTTTTTCCCTGGGAACCTCTTTCAGCTCCTATGATCTCTCATTATTTTTCTTACAGCCAGGACCAAATCCTGGAATCACAGAGCTGCTGAACTCACAATAAGCTATTATATGCTGCTGGAAATATCTTTGCAAGAAAAAGCCCTAATTTTCTAAGTACTAGGCCCTCTGTAAATAGCAACTCCATTCCCCCAAACCTTGCAATCTAAACACTGGACAAGCTGAGAGCAAAATACAAGTGAAAGGGCATCTTGCTAGCACCTACTGAGGTAACATTTGTGTGACACTTTGTGGAAGCTAATTGCTGTAATCAATCCAGGACTCAAAGGATTTTGGAGGACCTCAGAGTTGTTACAGCCTGTACTTTTCTGCCCACTGGCTGGATGGGGCTTCCCAGGGAGAGGACTGGAAATTCAGCGTGCCCAGTTCCAGCAGCTCTGAGAATTGTGATGGAGAACAGGTACCTCAAACAAACTGGCTAATAGTCTTTCCAAGTATTCTCTGTTGGGATAAATGGTAAGGTATACTAAGTTATGAGAGGCAGAAATGCAAATCCAGAAAGAGGGAACAGCCAAAACCTCAGGCTACATCCAAACTCCAGACACTGTAAATGTTTGGGGTTTTTTTCCAGTGTGGTCTGAACATATTTTCCCAAATTCTTAGGACTGCCACAAGCTTATGACAACCTGGTTCAGTTTTACATAGTACAAGAGTATTTGACAATTATTCAGAAAGTTCAAGATTAGAAAATTGAAAGACAAAATACTTCTTCGTTTAATAAGTGCCTCCAGTATTATCTCAAAATGGATTCTTAATTAAATGGCTTAGAAGAAACAACAGTTTAATATTCCTTCTTACTAGCATCCAATAACCATTCCAATCAAGAAAAAAGTCCTTTAGGAAACACTATCATACCAACAAAGACACCGAAGATCTCATTCTATGCAGAAAGCTCCTTCTCTATCAAAATTCTCACATGCATCAGTACCACAAATCTACAGCAGCAGCAAACAGGACACCTTTAAGCACCTGGATATTGTTCTTTGCTGAAAGAATGGGGGGGAAAAAAGCCTTGTCAGGAATGGAATCTGTCAAAAGCTAGACAAGATTGAAACACCTTATTTTGGTCTAAAGCTTTTGCCATTATTTTGGGATGTTCTAGAAGAGGTACATCTGTTCAAAACAATACCACTGCTGTCAAGGGTTCTGCTAGTGCCCTATAAATCTGCACTGAAATGTAACCACAAAGGCAGGATGCTGCTAGAGTGAAGTCAAAGCTGGGTCAAAGGTACAGAAAAATATCCAACAGAAAGAAGAAAAACATTCCAAGATCATCAACCAGCATACAAAAGTCCTAAGTAAGGAAATAAGGTCCACAAGCTTCCTCACAGCCACCCGTAAGTTGACAGTACCCCAAGTCGGTTCCCAGTGGGTAGGTGTTTTGCTGAATTCAGATGCAAAACCATTCCTAGCACTTCCAAAGAAGGATGAGGGGAAGGATGTAAACCAAAAGGCAGTCAGCTGAACTTCAGGAACTCCCCCAATTCCCTTTCTGCCCTAGGCTAAACAAAGTGAAACACCCAGGGCTCAATTCTTGCGTAGAGAAACTGCTCATTCCGGTAAGATAAGTCCTCAACACACACTGCAGCTGTTCTAACAGAGTATTTCAATGTCACGATAACATGATGTTGATCTAAACAGATAAACAATATCCATATTTATCTCCTAGAACAGGAGAGATTTGGGGATGGACATACACTCAGGCATAGCTTATATAAGTATTAATGCACTCATGGCATCCCTTGCAGGAGAAGGATCACCAGGACATCTCCACGCTCCAGATAACTCACTGCCAGCCCAAGTGCCCTGTGCTGTGGCAGAAGGAAAGGCATGTATTAAACTCACATTTTCTTCAGTGCATTTGAGCATTAACTAAATGTTTTGTATTTCATTCTTTAAATGCATTTGCAGAGTCCTCCATGCCAGGAGCTTGCTCCCTGGAAGCTATAGGGTTGAAAACTCCTCTGGGATCAGGTCTGTGTTTAGCTGCAGTGGCTTCTGTGTATATCCTACTTTCTGCAGCACAAAACCTGCAGGAGAATTCAATTACCACAGAGTTCTCCCTGAGTCTGATTTGTAAATCCTCTTGTGTGCCATTAGCTCCACACAGAGTAAACAGCATTGTTGTACTCTTGTTAAACCAGAGCTTCTTCCTGTGACCAGCATCTCTCTTCCTGGCTTAGCAGCAGGTGGGAAGGCTGCAGAAACAGCAAGCAGCATGGCGGAGGCTGCCTCACAGAATCCCAGCATGGTGAGGCCTGGAAGGGATCTCTGGAGATCATCCAGTCCAACCCCACTGCTAAAGCAGGGTCACCCACAGCAGCTTGCCCAGGATCACCTCCAGGTGCCTTTGGAATCTCTCCACACAAGGAGACTCCACAAACTCTCTGGGCAGCCTGGGCCAGGGCTCTGGTACCCTCACAGTAAACAAGTTTCTCCTCCTGTTCAGATGGAACCTCCTGGGCTCCAGTTTGTGTCCATTGCCCCTTGGCTCGTCCCGGGCCACCACTGAGCAAAGTGTGGCCCCAGCCTCTTGCCCCCACCCTTTAGCTCTTGCTCAGCACTGAGCAGATTCCCTCTGGCTCTGCTCTTCTCCAGGCTAAGCAGCCCCAAGGCTCTCAGCCTTACCTCCTCCCAGAGAGATGCTCCAGTACCCTCAGTATCTACCTAGCCTCTGCTGGCTAAGGAGGTCATAGTTCCTTCCCAGCCGAGCCTCTCCTGTCAGCCAGGCTCTGTGTCAGCATCACTGTTGCTATACAAAGCAAATTAGAGAGGGACTTGCTGGAGGAGAGAGGATCAAAATAAAATGAAAGCCAAAAAAAAACCCAAAACCCCAAAACTCCTCTAGGATCTCCAGAGACTGCAGCAGACTCAGCCAGGCAAGCACCACTTGGGAAATCACTTTGCTGATTTCCTGCATGAAAAGGTTGGATGGGGAAAGCTGGTTAATCTTCCACCTGCTGGGAAGGAGCTTTTTTTGTAAGTAATGCAGCAAGTGCATTCAGGTTAATAGGCAATACAACCAAAGGCAGGAATTATTTCATGGCTGCAAACAACAAACAGGGATCAAGACTTCGGGGCTGTACTTCCCTGCAATACATTAGTCTAGCTCACTGAAACCTAGGCTCTCATTTTGGTTTTACCCCTCAGTTCATATCTGACTTAGGATCAAAGAAGATTTTCCTCCTGTTCAGATGGAACCTCCTGGGTTCCAGTTTGTGCACATCACCCCTTGGCATGTTGCTGGGCACCACTGAGAAGAGTCTGTAAAGTTTTTATATGAAATGGAAATGGGCAAATTTAATGCTAAGCCAACAAAAAGGAAACATTCACATGTGACGTATTCAGAATAGTGGAGCTAAAAATCTAAAAAGGTCCTGAAATATTGTAAGAGACAAAACACCTTCACCATGGTTATAACTAGGGGTAGCATGGAGATGAGAAATGACATTCAACAGCAAGTGTCAAAGCCCAAGTCAACATCTTAATTCTGTTCAGCAAAACAACTTCTCTGTATCCCCCACCACTGTATGAACTGTAAATGTATAACAGGAAATGTTTGAGTCTCTTTTCCTCCCTCACACTCCCACTCATTCTGTATGCTTACATATAGACCTTATTTATGAAGGGGAAAGATTATTTAATACATTCCTGAAATTAACCCACTCTAGGGTATAATACAACAGCTACTCAACAACGTACTGAAACATTTCCTACCACCCTGTTCCTTAGGACATCAGGAAAAGATAACAAACAATTGAACCTAGCCTTGTAACAACATAGGGAGGCAAAAAGTAATTCATTTATCTGTTTTTGCACCTTTCAATATCCTATTAATTTTCTAATAGGAGATCAATAAAAAGTGCAAAGTCCCAATATTCCTTATTTATGGTGTATAAAAACATCTTGCGAATATCTTACCAAGAACAAGCTCTACATAGGGGATAAAGCTACTTCTCCTACCTTGTCAGAAACTCAGAGAACACACACACTTTGAAATGATTTTGCCCACTTTTCTTTTTTAAGCAGACACTTCAATTGTGTATCAGCAATGAAATTTTGCTTAAAGAACAGGAGCTCCTGTGAGGTGGGAGACTGTCCTCAGCCCTGAACTTGCAGTTGGACAGTACTCCAACCCTCTTCTTGTCTCCCTTTCTGCTCTCAAAGTCCTCCTTCAGTTCTCACATGGTAACAGCATAGCTGAGGTTGGAAGGGACTTCCCATGCCTGAACTCCCATGTATTCCTATGTATGTATATACACATATGCATGTGTATGTATAGACACAAATCCATCATCTGTTCAAAGTGAGTATGTTAGGAACTCAGCCAAGTTTAGGAAAGACAGAACCATAGAGGAAAGGAAGGTACTAAAGAGGAAAGGAAGGTACTAAAAGATCCAGGAATGAGGACGAGGAGGCCCTGAAGTTATTCAGCATGTGTTAAACCACACTGGCCACCTGTGCCTGGAGACACTCTCCTCTAACCCACCCAAGCTCTCCACATCTCCCCTCAGTTCTCAAGAGCTGCTCTCTCCTGTCTTTTTCCAAAGAAGAAATCCTTTCACAGAAAAGATGTGCACAAACCAGTGCTTCAGTACACAACCTAGTAAGCTTTAAAGGGGCAAGGGAGCTCCAGTGCAATCTTTGTTTTAGTTTATAAAACAGCAGTGAAAAGTCCCTGCTAAGCCATGCTCCTGAACAGTTCCATACGAGGGTGATGTTACATCAGCAGTGACTGGCAGGCACCTAAATTCATCTGTCACATACAGGTCTGTGACCTGAGACATGACATGAATGAGCGAACCAAGATGCCCACTAGCAATGGACCTCTCCTGAGAGAGAGAAAGTACCTGGAGAAAGATTGTGCTTACAAACAGGCTGTTCACCTCCTCACTGTGCTCCACAGAGAAGCACCAACATACTACATCTGAATGTTAGTCCATGTTGAAGGCATGGAAAGAAGGAAGAGATATGATAAAATGAGACACTCAGGAACTGAAAGGAGTTCACTGTTGGCATGAAAAAACAGCCACAAAGCACTGCGGAAAAATACAAATCAGATCTGATAGATGTTTGCAAGCAAATCTTGACAGCACCTGGGATCCCTGCAGAACTCAGCATGCAGCAGCTAAAGGACGTTTGAAAATTAATTACTGGATTCCAAATGACCATGAAGAGTTGTCAGGCTCATCCTGTTTGTAAAGTAATCTGCACTTGTGTAAGCTGCTGGTTTTTAAACCCAGGCTCTCCTATCTCTGTAAATGCATACTTGATGGGAAAACATCTACCAGCTCAGCAGCTCAGCAACAGAACGTGTTTTAGGGAGATAGGGAAGCAAGCCACGACACCAACAAATCCTAGGTTAAGCTTCTCCCCTTGTTATTTATTATTCCTATGATGTGGTCCTTCAGCACCAGAGTCACATCCCTCCCTCAGATGCCCTTGAGCCCAGGGAGAGCTGTTTATGCTTCCTAGCAGCAGCATTTTTTTAAGCACTGGGACATTTTTAAAGCCATTTGCAATCCAGGATCAGCACATTTGTGAGAAGCCATTGTTCTTTCAGCTGCACTCCACTGTCACTGAGGAGTTTACCAGGAGGAATCCAAAAGTAGGAGTAAAGCCAGAGTTAATTACACACCTTAATCCTTCAGACAAACAAACAATGTTACTAACCACACAATATCCCTTAGCAGTGACCTGGATGAAGGGATGAAGTTTACTCTCAGCCAGTTTGCTGGTGATACAGAGCTGGAGGAGTGGCTGACACCTCAACAGGCTGTGCTGCCATCCAGTGAGACCTGGATAAGCTGAGAGCTGGCAGAGAGGAACCTTATGGAGTTCAACAAGTGCAAGTGTAAGGTCCTGAACCTGGGGAGGAATAACCCCATGCACCAGAACATGTTAGGGGTTGACATGTTGGAAAGCAGCAGGACAGAAAGTGCTGGTGGACAACAAGTTCACCATGATCCAGCAATGTTCTCTTGTGGCCAAGAAAGCAAATAATATCCTGGGGTGCATTAAGAAGAGTGAGACCAGCAGGTCCTATTCAACCCCCACTATGCTGGCATTCTGTGAAATCACATTACATTTAACAAACAGAGGATCTGAGTCACACAGAAAACCATTTGCATGTGGGCACAAAACATTAGACATGGTAACAATAGCTAATGTTGTAGTAGTACTAGGACTTTGGAAATTTTAGCAGGAAAAAATCTAAGCAAAACCACCCAAGCAAACCACCAAACAGAAAACAAGCTAACTTTCCAACACCTCTCAGACAGCCCTTTATACAAAAGAAAAATGTTAGGCAGCTGATGATTCATTAGTTGAGCTAATCTATTGAGAACTAATGGAAATGAAAACAGATTTCAAACTGTCAAAACCACACAAATGCTCTGACCATGTAAAAGCCAAATCTCAATGAGAATTCTGAAGACTTAATGGGCAGAAAATAATCTCTTTTTATCATAAATTACTGAGTATGTTCACAGTCAAGATATACTTTAGTGCATACTTGCAACTGAAAACCCAACATAAATAGCAAGCAGATAACTGGAAGCAGTTCAGCAAATGATCCTGGAATGACCAGGTCCTGACATTACTCATCCTTTTGGAATTAGAAAACTTAACTGATTATGGTTGGAAAAGACCTCTAAGATCCCTGAGATCAACCATTAACCTAGCACTGCCAAGTCACCACTAAACCATGTCCCTCAGCACCACATTCTCCATGGCTT
Source organism: Bucco capensis (assembly GCA_013396975.1). Classification (NCBI taxonomy): domain Eukaryota; kingdom Metazoa; phylum Chordata; class Aves; order Piciformes; family Bucconidae; genus Bucco; species Bucco capensis. The sequence continues at coordinate 431,119 of VWZO01011417.1, read as the reverse complement.
TTCAATCCCTCCAGGGATGGTGACTCCTCCACTGCCCTGGGCAGCCTGTTCCAATGCTTAACCACACTTTCTCTCTTGAACTGGGGAGCCCAGAACCGGACCCAGGACTCCAGATGTGGCCTCCCTGGGGCAGAATAGTGGGAGAGAAGAATCTCTCTTGACCTGCTGGCCACACTCATTTTCATGTAAACCAGGAGACCACTGGCCTTCTTAGCTACAAAGGCACATTGCTGGCTCATGGTGAACTTGTTATCCCCCTTCCCAGGATGGCTCACCCAGCACCTTGCCTTCAAGAGGGGTAAGAAACCAGAGTACACCAGATGCCACTTCAGAGAGACTTGCTGTGTAAGCAGTAGACTGAGGTTTTTGGCTGCACCTTCTGCATGGATCTACACTTACTGCAAGCAGTACTGCAGAAGAGTTCACGTGTAAATGGAATGCAAAGCAGAAGTCTTTAGAATTACACTAACCATAAGTGTTTTGTAGAGTAATCAACAAAGAGAAAGAAACCCACTTCTAAACACACATTTTGTTGGTTTCTTACTGTCAACCCACAACTGAGATGATGTAGAGAGCAAGCAAAGCTTTCCTCCTCCTTTAGAGATCAGAGGTACCTTACAGAAATCCAATCAATATCAGAGTATGAACTTGCCTACCAAGATTTGTTTTTCTATAATCACATTTTTCCACTTGAGCAGCATCTTGTCTCAGTTGCCATGAGAAAAATGTGTACACTGGCAACAGGAGGACTGGCTGCCGTGAGGAGTAATATCCCAAATCTGGAGAACAGGAGGAGTACACTGTCCTCTACACACCAACCCTGACCATGTGCATGGTTTTTCCCACTATTCTCATCACCTCATTCCTAAGAATTCTCAGCAATACTTTCTCAACAATGAGAAATGGACATAAAACCTACAGCTCAGCATGGTTTTTACACAGAAGTCACATCAAACTTTGCCACAGTGGAATGAATGCCCAGTGCTACTGCACTCCATCACTGCAGTCTCCTTTCTGCCTCCTGACATCAAGTTGTGGTAATACCACAGCTTATAGCACTGGTTAACCACACACTGGCCTCCCAAGCAGAGCTTTCTACCCGAATGCATGACCTAACACCATTAACACTGCAGATGAAGTTTCTACCTATCAGCACAGATATTATCAGTATGATAATAATATCCTCTATGCTGTAATGATATGCTCTACACTGCACTGCCAGCCACCACTTCCCAACTTCTTGCTACAGCCCTGCTATGCCAGAGCTGTAGAAACCACTACAGAGTCCAGGGATCTGCACACAGAGCCCTTCTCACTGCCTTTTTTTATGGCAAATTCTGAGCATTAGCTACGAAGGTCAGTTTCACTGGTGTTTAGCTCCTATAAACACCAAAGGACTCTCTGTGTTCATTACAAGAGCACTTCTGCCTCCAAAAGTTGTTTGCTTCCGTATTTCTGCACTTATTTTCTTCAACATGGCAACTACTTTTTATCTACAATCACTATAGATTTTTTGCAGCTTCAACAGTGTAATTTTCCTCCTCCAAAAAGCCTCACACTAGCTAGTGCATCATCTACTTCACATTAATCATCACAGCTGGCAATGTGTTGTAATACCCATACACACACTCGTTTCTTTGTATATACATAAATAAAAATAAGTATTTTTAATGTATTTTAGAGATATGCATACATACAAACACACTATAATAACAGCTTCAGTTACAAACATCAGCTGTATATGTGTTTACTGATAAAAAAAATCTCTTCACTGTTAAAAAATGCCATGTTTGCTCCTGGGTTTAAGAGGAAAATTTCATCTGCACACTTTTCCTAGAGCATTAACCCCCATCAGTTAATCTGTATATTCTCTAGCAGAAGAGAGATGGTATAAATTCAGTACATACCTCACCCTCCCTATCTTTAAACACTGTGATTTTATAGTATCTTCCCAAAAGTGAGCATGTTTACTGGTGGATTGAGAACTGGCTGAACAACAGAGCTCAGTGGGTTGTGATCAACAGTGCAGAGTCTAGTTGGAGGTCTATAGCTAATGGAGCTCCCCAGGGGTCAGGACTGGGTCCAGTCTTGTTCAACACCTTCCAATGACCTGGATGAATGGATGGACCTTACTCCCAGCCAGTTTGCTGATGATACAGAACTGGGAGGAGTGGCTGACATCCCATCAGGCTGTGCTGCCATTCAGAGAGACCTGGACAGGCTGAGAGGTGGGGGAGAAGAACCTCATGGAGTTCAACAAGGGCAAGTGCAAGGTCCTAAAACCCAGAGGCCTTTTTCATCTTTGCATGCTCACAGCTATTTTAACAGCAGGGAACCCTGGATTTGTTTTTCACTGTATTAATTCTATTACCTTGGCTCTCTTTGCCTTGAAAGTAATACTCACATGACCCATCACACCACCTGTGTGCTAGAGTATTGTCTCAGCAGGTAGTCTTAATCCATGAGTCAGAATCCAACATAATAATAAGGTATAATGCTTTAAGCAAGTGGTTCAGGACCACAAAGCAAGCAAATATTTGGAGAATTCTATCAAGCAAGTGGTTCAGGAGCGTAAAGCAAGCAAACATTTGGGGAATTCTATCTACTTTGTGTCTGAGCCTTTAGGGTTTATGGCCTCCAGCTTTTCCATATGAACAAGATCTACATTGCTTTTTGGGTTAGGTTTTGGGTGGGGGTTTTTTTGCTGATAAAAGCTGAGATTTTCACATATTGCCACAATTCTGGAACTTAAGGCTATCAAAAACATTCCCAAGTACTGAGAGACTGTAAAATTACAAAAGCTGTAACCAGCTCATGGTAATGCTGTTTAAGAGGGTAACAAGGAACCTGAAAATTACTTCTTCATACCAGTCCTTCAAGGTGGACAGCTAAGGACCTAGTTCCTCTCTTCTGTTACTGACATGAGTCTTATTAGTACAACTCATACGAGATACTTGTGTAACAGGTAGGTCTCTGCTGTTCTCCTGTCATTAAAACTGCTTTTCTGTTCTTGGAAAAAATCAGTGGAGCATTACTGAAATACATGGAGTTAAGCATTTCAGAAGCACCCTTGAGGCCCACTAGACATTTATCTGCCTTCTCTAGGGCTTTTTCAGATAAAATATTTCTTCTATAGCAACCACTATCTAGCAAGTCAGCCTTCCTAGCCATGCTACTGTACTTTTAAGTTGTCTTCTTAAGACCACAGTATATTATACTTTGCTGAAAGACATTATACCAGCACAAGACAGTTTCTGGATTGAAAACAGTTCACGCTTTGCCTGGTTTACAGAAACATCCAGTTGGCTCCTCAAACACATCCCTAAAAGAACCAACACACTCATATGCACTTGGCATGGCAGCTTGCAGTGAGAGAAAACACAAACCACAAATTACCACATGCACACTAAAAAGGCATGAATTTCTAAACTGACCCAAAGAAGCACAGTTTTGAGAGCACTCAGAGTTCTGAGGGATTCCACTAGATGAGGTTTCCTCTCTCAACATGGTATATCATGTTATGTCATTTCAATTCTGCATAGTTGTGGCTCCTCTCCCTCGGAAATAAACGAATGCTAGAACAAGTTGTTAGTAGGTGAGGCAACACATAGACGGCTTACACTTCCCAGTCCTAGACTGACACAACCTCATTGTCAGGCAAGGAAAAAAAAGCCTGATCTGAGGCAACAGAGGATCTTGTCCATTCTCCTGGGGATACCACATCATACCACACATACGTCTGCACTGACGTACACTCTGTTTTATGTTATGATCTGTGTGTTTTACTAGCTGGCCACAACGCCTTATGTAACAGCTCCCTGTTTAATATGGAAAGGCATGTTGATCGCCACGGCAATCCCAGCACTTCCCCTTGCCCCGAGTCATTCTGCCCCACCGGGCTTCCGCGCAGCCACCGCTGGGAGGAAGCATCCCTCAGACCACCACGGCTACGCATCTCATTTGGGGCATCCAGCGCGGACCACGGTGCCGTTGGTCCTCTGCGCTGCCAGAGAACCATCTTGGGAGGGATGGCACCAGCTTCCCAGCAAGGCTGTTACAAACTGAGTGAGGGGGAAGGCAGTAGGAAGATCATTTCCAAATAAACACCATCAGCCTGTCACAGCTTCTTTGGGGCGATAGAGATCCTGTGGTCACTCCGAGGATGCCTCGGCCGCCACAGCACCTGCTCTGCGCGCCCACATCAGCCTGACCAGCAACCGGGGATACAGCCCAGCAACTTCTGCTGCTGTTGTGTCCAGCACACCCCCAGCGTTGTGTAACGAGCAGCTCTCCCTGCCCCGCTGAGGGAGGCAAGCACAGCCGGAGCCGCCGCTGCCCGCCCCGGGGAGGCTCCTGCCCACAGCTGCAGGAGCACAACGGCGGCTGACCCCCGGCGAGCTCCACCCGGACCACGAAATACCGGTACTTCCCCTCAAATTATGTAAGGAGGAAGCATTTCGGGGAGCTCTCACCGGTAAGAGAGCCTAGGGAGGTGGTAAAGTGGGGTGGGTTTGAGGCCCTCCCCTCCACCACCGGCACTCACCGCCTCCGAGTCTTCAAATCCATGCAGGTACAAATTGTCGTACATGGAGGTCCGCTGACGCCGGGAGCCCCTCTCGGTGCGGAACCGGCGCTGCCAGGCGCCGCGGGGGAAGAAAGGAAGGAGGGAGGGGAAAGGGAAAGGGGGGGG